>JAWNKY010002916.1:0-17236 GCA_035041765.1 Drosophila algonquin
ATTAGAAAAAGTTGATTTGGTTCACATTTGCAAGTATCGACTTCAGACGAGTTCTTATCGCTGCAAGCCAAGATTGGCGAAACTGCGAAGGACAATTCTTTTCGTTCTTAATAGCACTACTCAACAAAATTCCACATTTTTTCCGCTGTCCCTCAAAATGACTTTTTTCGATAGATTTAGAGATTTTTTTTTTTTTTAAATTATAGTTTTTTTAAAGAGTTTTTAAAATTTGTCATGTTTTTTCCAGAGGTAGTGCATCTATTTTTCACATAACTTAAGTTTATTATAACGTGTTGTATTGAACTTTGCAGTTCTGAAAAGCTTTTTTCTTTGTATTATTTAAGATAGATGTAAGCTAGTTTAGCCAGTTAAGGTTCAACCGTTGGCCAATAAATAAATAAATAAATAAAATACAAGAACAACCTTTGGAAAAAACACACAAGATTTAAAAAAATTACTACAAAAAAAAACCTTTAAATCCGGACGCTCAAATCAAGTTATAACTTTTTTACCTGTTGTTGGATTTTAATCAATAACGTCTTAGCTTAAAGTGTTTGCTTTGCATTTATATTTATTTAAAAAAAAAGTCAATTTTGTTCACAGCAAATAAAATGGCGAGAGTTCTTTTTGATGTTTCACATTAATTTCTGCACACATTTTGTCTACTTTTGTAGCGTATTTGTTACAGGCAATCAGCATTGATTTCTCATTTTCCACGATTCTACCACTCCTTTTAAATTTTCCTTTAAATTTAGGTGGGTTAAGCCACTTTGGTAGCACATCGACCTTGTTTGCTTCAAACCACGGACTCGCCGTACTTGAGTAGTCGCACGCCGCCAAATTTGGTCAGAATTTAACTGGTGATCGGTGCTTGGATACGTTTATCATCCATTATTATACACCCAAGGAATTTGGTTAGAACTCGGTTGTAGAGCAAACGAGCACGTGTTTTTGCGCTTAAGTTTTGCGCATACGTTGGTCTTTATACCCTCGGAAAGTCGTATTCGTCGGATAGTACATTTATTTACATAGTGTGTTCTTTTAAAAACTAAAAAAAATAATTAAAAAACGTGCCTATCTAATTTTTTGCTCTCAGCTTTTAAGTCCTGCAGGAACTGCTTACAAATTCTCAATTGAACTGTCAGGCGATAATCGAACTCCCAAGCAAGCCAAAGAAAGGTATGAGTATCTGCCAAATGAATGCACAAAGCCTGACAAAAAATATAGATGATTTTAGATTTTAATTTTTTAACTCCTCAGTAAATATTATGTATATGTGTACCCGAAAGATGGTTTATGTCTAACATATATGACTCGTTAATTTCGTGTTGTGCTTATATCGTTTTTCGATCGGACCGTCAGGGACATGCTGGGAGGTGGCAATATACATATGTGAGCATAAGACTAAAAGGGTGTTACTTAGATAGCCAGTAGGAAGTGCAATTGATTTTTTATTTATAACAGCACCAAAAGTACGGGTGCTTGTATCGTCTGAAACCGCAATATTGAATATGTATTCTGATATGCTGCTAAATGTTATCAAATGTTATAATTAACATACAAAGATATAATTTTGGCTAGAGACTCACCTCGCAAACAACTTGGAGGCAATTGGTCTAGGACTTGCAATACTTGCAACTCCTTACTGGACCTAATCTTTTTAAACAATGCACACAAAAATCGCTATAAGACCCAATATCATTACAACGAGTTCAAAATAAATCGTATTATTAAGGGGAGGTTACCGTCAGAGCCGACGAAAACATCGTCTTTTTTGTCTTAATAGTATTTGTTCGGAGCAGCAGCTGGCAGTAGCTCTTAAGCATACCAATTAGTTCAGTTATGTATCTCTTAAATTATCTAAGATCATCTGTTCTCATGCTCTCGGTGCATACGCACACACCAACACACTCATGTTCGCCGCGCATACTGCTTATATGGCAGTGCGTCGGTTAGCTTGGGTTCACATTCGGTCAAATTCGTCGTCGAACGCAGCAGCACGAAAAACGAGCTAAAGAGTAGGAGGCACGATCACCCAGCCCGCCACGGCCGCAGCAGAGAAGAGAACAGTAGAGAAGAGAGCATCAGAAGCAGTGGACAAAAAGCAGCGGAAACAAAAACAAACAGGAGGTAACGAGGATAGATCGCAGCTCTCTGTCCAACGCCCACGCACTGAGTTCCTAACCAATAGCAAAAAATGACATCCGACAAAACAGAAAAGCAGGCAGAGGTAGCAGGCTGAGACCTGCTGGATTGGTTTGGCATGAGCCACGACTCGAGAATTATGAAATTGACCTGTACGAAGAGAGACGGCCCCTAAAGACACGGTCATCTTCGACCCAGCCAGAAGAACAAACAACGCATCCTAGCTAAGGAGATCAGGAGAGGCAAAGTAAAGGGTTTGCTGGCCTCACGCTTGTGGGCGAGAGGGAGGAAGAAATCGGTGCGGAAGATAGGAAAAAGAGTCAGGGAATAAATAGGAATAAATAATGCAAATAAATCTTTTAAATATCATGTACTTTTGATGAATATACAATTTCTGGAAGGTCTAGGTCCGCAACCGAAGGGGTGCGGTGGGAGTAGTCAGGCCAGATCATAGAAAACGCTATAAACTAGTATATGTACATACATACATACATATGTATGTATCACTACTCATCTCTCACGTGGTCGGAGCGCCGACCAAAGGTCCGACTTTTTCTCATTTTGGCTCTAACCTACTCACCCTGATCCTGGCAACAGGTTTTTACCCTACCTGAATTGGGAGCGGTGCTAGTTTTGAGATTTTGTTCTATCTTTCGTCTTGCTCGCTCCAGTCTTAGAAAAAGCGAATTTACTGCGTAAAATTGTAAAAATTGTATTGTAAAAATATTTATAAAAAATTTAGCTTTTATTTGAGTGGTGAAACCTCGAAGGTACTTCCTCGAAGCTCTAGAAGGTACCGCACATCGGAAAACGTTGTGTCGAGAAGAACGAAATTAAAGTTTTATTATGTAAAAAACTTGAATTGTAATATTCTAGACTGTGGCGCTAAACTTAATAACTCCTCTTAAATCGCTACTCGCAGAGGTTTGGCGCTTGGGTTGCACGACGGGTGAAGACAGCTGTTATAAGACTACGCATTAGCATTGCTTGCTTACGAATTGCATAATTGGCTCAATTGCCGCGTTTGCTCTAGTTTGAACTGCCCAATTCGTCGCAACAATTAAATTTTTCAGCAGCGTTTGTTTGCGATGTGTTTAATAATAATTCGAAGGTTTTCCGGTTTAATTTTGTTTATTATCAGGGATGGTATATGGTTTATTGAACAGCGAAAGGTTCGAGTTAGGTATACGACAAAAGCACGAGTCTGAATTTTGTTAAGCTCTATTCAAGACGGGGTCAGTCTGAAGATACGAGGGGTCGGTTCAAGCACAGCTCAGCACAAGTAAGATCCGTTAGGGGGAGTAGGCGAGCAAAGCGACGCTGAGCGGGACCGAGTAGGCCCCAAGCAGAGTGCTTTGTGAAGTGATGAACCAGGAACGCAGCTTATCCGAAGAGTCGAATGTAAGCAACAAACAACGCTTTCTACCTCGAAACAAAACAAAGGTAAAGGCAGACATTTTGTATTTAGTAGTTTGTTCCCGTTGATTTATTTACTAGTATTTATATGGTAAAATTCACTGTGTTTATACTTCATAATTTCACAATGATCAAGTTTTCGATTCTGGAAAGTCTTAAAGGCTGATTAAATGTCATAGCTCACAAAGTACCATACCATATGAAAAACAAATTTCAGAAACCGAGTCAATTTCTCAAAGGTGAATTTTTCCCGTTCAATTTGTTGTAGCCGAATGAAACTAAGAATAATTTTTTTTGGCTTCAAAGGTAAACCATATATTAGGCACTTTAAGAACACTTTCCACGACCCAAGGTGCTCTATTAAAATGGTGAAGCATAGTGGTGGAAACAGCATGTAGGGATGCGTTTCTCATTCGGGTGTTGGTCCAATATATTGGATTATACGTAAATATGCTGGACAGCATAATGCTGAATAGAAAATGCAATTAAAGTGGGATTTCCCGTAGGATAATGACCCGAAAAACTTTATAATGATGACGTTGAAATGGTACCTGGACACTGATGAAATGGCGTTCACAGCCACAAGACCTAAATCCTATATATCCCTTGGGGGATCTTAAAGAATAGTAGTAGAGGCTATACAGTGGCTCGCAGCTCATTTCGTATAGTTGAGATAAAAAGTTCAAGTAGTTATTAAGTCTAAACTTATAAAGATAACCAAAACGAGAGGGAACGTTGTGAGCCGCGGCAAAGGCCGCGGCTCTATCTTATACCCGGTACTCAGTCAGTATATACATACATATATTTATGAGCCTACGATTTATGAAATTTATTATATGTTCTCAAAAGGGACGAAAATAATATTTAAATTAAAAAAATGAATTTTTTGGAATTTTTATACATGTTTCCATTTTTGTTTACATATGCTTTGTATATCTGCGCCTACATTTCTACATGACATGTATAACTACATATTTGAGACGTACAAGTGTTTATGACAGAGAGAGAGAGGGAGGGGGCATGAGTCAGCGCTTGGCAGGCGTTGCGTAGCCACTGAAATTTAATTTGTTTCTTCTGGCCATAATATTGATCCGATCTGATCCAGATTCGGTAATCTGGTAGATATGGTAATTTTTCATGATTCTGCGTTTTTGGTTTTCATTTATCTTACAAATTGTGGATTCCACAGATTTTCGTCTTTTGTGGGGGCGCAAGGGGGCGTGGCAAAATTTTAAAACAAACTCGTGCTGGTTCGGTATCACTTATAGTCTCTGAGAACTAGGCGTCAAAAAATACGAATGGGCAAAGCAGATGGGGTCGCGTGTGTGAGAGAGCGAGAGGGAATGATGACTTTCGAAATGGTTTTCTTCATTGTAGCTATAATAATGATCCGATCTGATCCAGATTCAACACTCTGATAGAAATGGTCTTTCTCTATGATTCTGCGTACTTAGTTTTCTTGTATCTTCAAAATTGTGTGTGTCACAGACTTTCGTCCTTTGTGGGGGCGGAAAGGGGCGGTGCGAAATTTTGAAATACACTTTGAGTAGTGTGAGAACACAGGAGACCGAATACAAAACTTGGTTACTGTAGCTTTAATAGTCTATGAGATATAGGCGCAAATGAAGACGGACAGACGGACGGACGGACAGACGGACAGACAGACAGACATAGCTATATCGACTCGCCTATTGATGCTGATCAAGAATATATATACTTTATGGGATCGGAAACGCTTCCTTCTGGGCGTTACACACAACCGTTATCCCCACAAATCTAATATACCCCTATACTCTTCGAGTACCGGGTATAAAAACTCAAACACAGTGTCGCTTTAAGCAGCATAAACCATCCTAAATTATAGCAAGTGGTGCGGTCTAAAGTAAATGCACATCTCGATGTTAATTATTGCAATGCCCATTGTTTAAAATCGTTTGTTACCGCATATGCCTCCGCACGGCAGCGGCTTTCTTTCGCTTACTTATGTATAAACATTCCTCGTACTCGGCTTAGCAACAGCCCGAACTGCTCTAGTTCTCTCCTAATTGTACTCTCCCCGCTCGTTAAGCGCTGCCTCATAGGGCACGGCAATTACGCCGTCAGCCCTTGCAATTTAGTCTTGAGAGAATATTCGTAGCCTTAAGATCATCGTTCGTCTCACACGCATACATATGTACATCTAAACCACACCGTTAGCTTGAATAAACTTGTCATTAAATTTGCATGTATACATCCAGAAAACATTCGTAACCGTTTATAAATCTCAACAGCTAGTGAAAAAGCTCACTAGCTTAACACACAGATAAGAGTATTGACATATTAAATAACCAAAAGATATATCCTTAATCATAAAAACAAAACAATGTAACAAAAACAAAATTTACAGCCTGTTTTCATGCCGCATCTCATTTCTTGTACTCCATTTAGATTAACTTAATTAAGAAAAATGTTGAATCTATTATTTTATATGTCTTCCATTCTGCTTCTGAACAGCTTTTAGACGATTTCCCATGGAAGAAATTTTTAGTTGTTTCCACTGGAATTTTAGGTTATTCTTCTAATACAACACTTTTCAGATCATTTTTAAAGGAAACCTTCCTCTTTCGAATGTCTATGTCCAATATTTCCCACAGATTTTCGATCACTTTTAAATCTGGAGACTGTGCTGTGGGATGACTACATGAGCGCTGTTCCATACGAGCCAAGCCTTCACAATGCCTGCTGAGTGTTTAGGGTCGTTATCCTGGTAGTATCGAAAACGATCGCGTAGACCCAGTTTTTTTAACTTTGCATTAAAGTTTTTCTTTAGTAATGCTAGGTAAATTTTGGCATCCATGATCCCGTCAATAAAATCGACGTTGCCCACTCCAGAGGCGGCCATACAGGCCCAAACCATGACGTGACGCCTGCCATGCTTGCACGTAGCTTTCAGGTGTCTGTTTTCTAGTTCTGTATTTGTACAAAGGATCATAAAACTCATCCAATTTCCCTTTGGGATGACGTAATCTATGCAGACGAGTCAAAATGTAACCTTTTTGGTTCTATTGGAAGCCAATATGTTTGGCGACGACCAAATACAGAGCTGATCTCTTTTCGTTATTAAATATTTCAATACTCTCCAATACTCCACTGATTCATAAATTTTTGCCGAACTGGTCAATCCCACAGTGCCACAACCAAATACAGATCTACAGATCCCCACCGAGTAGTTGCGTGCCAAATAGCAGCTATTTATTGGCCTTCAGTCGCATAATTTCGTTGTTACATATTGCTGTTATTTTTATATTTTTTTAATCTTGCACTTTCTTGCCCTGCTAAGCGCTCTCTCAAAGCTCGCTCTTCGTTCGATATTATCGGAGCGATCGGATCGGAACGGCAATGCTGTAATAAAAAGTGCAAACAAGATGCACTCGCCGTTTGGATATCATTTAATAAAGAACTAATCGCAATAAATAAATAATATTCGGTCGATCGGGAATAAACACTATTATCTCCACAGATGTGTTACTCAATAGACTTTCAATTACAATTATGAAACATGAAGAGAACAATTTTTACTGAACAAAATTGTTTCCATCACTGTATATTCTCAGCACTAATTAAACAAGTTTGGAAGCAAGAGATAATCCACCATTCACGGCAGCAGTTCACTCACGTTCGTGTTTTTGGTACGGAGTCAGCATGCGCGGCACCTAGTGGCAGGATAAATATTAAGTGTGCTTTCATTACTAATTATTGCGGCATCTGATAGCACACGCACTTTAACTTTTCATCAGCCAATAACATTTCCTGCATTCCGCTGCAGACTTTATCGACCAGCGCGAAACTCTCGAAACCAATTTTTACGATGTAATAATTTATATCAAATAATAATGTTTTATGAGAGAACAAAAATGGTTGTTAATAAACTCAACTTGAGGCCAAAATACGTAAAGAAGAATCAAACCAAACTTAGGACTGACATGTCTACTTAAATATGAATATACTATAAGGCGATATTGTTACGATAAGAGGGCGGTGGTCAAGGAGTCACCCCACCTAGTATGAAAATTGATTCAGTGTGATATCACACGAGGCTACACAAAAATTTTGATGGCTCTAGCTCTTATAGTATTTAAAATCTGGGCGTCAAAGAAGCCGGACAGACGGACATGGCTATATTGACTTGGCTATTGATGCTGATCAAGGGTGTATGTATATACTTTATGGGCTTAATTAGAAATCGGTCCTTCGATTACAATTTGCTTTGCTGTCAATTCACAAAAAACAAAATGACTGAATTTCAGTACCAGCCACAGTTCAAGTAGAGGTTAAGTTAAAAGGATCGTTATGATAAACGGTTGAAAAAAATAAGTAAAAATTAATAAATATAATTACCTGAACATTCTAAATAATTGATCGATTTCAGAGTCACCTTGGAAGAGCGGTTTTCTGGTTGCCATTTCGGCAAAAATGCATCCAATTGACCATATATCGACGGGACATGAATATCGGGGAGAGCCTAGTAATACCTCAGGTGCTCTGTACCAGAGAGTCACAATTTCATGAGTGTATATGCGTACTGGAATGCCAAAAGATCTTCCTAGCCCAAAGTCGGCGACTTTAATTATGCCATTTTTATCAATCAGTAAATTTTGAGGTTTCAAATCCCGATGCAATACTCTTCGACGATGGCAGAATAAAATAGCACTTGTTATTTGAAACAAATAGCTTCGAACAAGTTTGCTGTCCATCAGTTTCTCTGGAGGCAACGAGTCCATATATTTCTTAAGATCCATTGATAAAAACTCAAATATCAAATAAATGCGGTTTTCCTCCATTAATACATCTTCCAAACAGACGATATTTGAATGTTTTAGTTCTTTGAGTAATGAAATTTCTCTGAAACAACAAATATAAATACATGCTATAATTGTTTCAAAATATTTTAAGAAGAATAGGAAATATTTAGCTACTAGTAGATATCGTAAATACCATACAAAGGTATTTATTGAAAATTAAAAAAAAAAAATGTATTAACTCTTAAAAATGTAAATATTTCTCCTCCTGATTCAATTTTCGCAATATTAACTGAAATAATAATATTCCTTGACGTTAACCCGAACGATTTCATAGTTTCATGATTTTTTAGAGTGGTGCGGTTTCTCCGACTGCCAATGTACATACAATGTACATATTTATACGCTAAGGCCTGCATCCAGCACCGCGGAAACTAAAAATTACTGACAAACGTTATATACAAAAAACTGGGCCAGGAATTTTTCGCTAAACGAAATCCACAGATTCTTATCGATAGTTGGCCTATCGACACGATTGTGGACTGAGAGAACAGCTGACATTCAGGCCAGGAATATATATGTGCCCATTTTTACTGAAGTAAAGTGAAAGATAGAGCAAAAACTGTGCCCAAAACCAACCTTTAATAAAAGCAGCTGAGCAGACCATGTCTAAGGCGTGATCAAAACAATCATCGTTAGTTAGTTTTCTTTTTTAGTTTTCAATTTCAATTTAATTTTCATAGTTGGCGCTGTTTACAAAACACAGCTGAGTCATGAAAGTAACCAAGCACATTTTAGGTTCTTGGTCACACCAATTTAGTTACGTTCCACACAAACGAAATAAATAGCAGATTCCTGTCAGTAATTTTCCGCAGCGCTGGATACAGGCCTTCACACAAAATTCGAGTTTCGTTTAAAAAGTTGAATTTTGGATGCGTTGAGTATGTCCGATTTTCCGTATATATTAACCCTGATCTGTCCATCGTGGAAATATCACCACTTCTTGTAACAAAAATTAGCAGCTCAAAATTTAAATTTTGGCGCGTAAAATTTATATACATACAATCGTTAAAACGAATACTTTAAGCTAATTTTATCATTAAATCAGCCATATTAACAATTTGGTTGATTTCTAAAATTCGGTCGGACACACGCAGCCAAACGCTAGTTCTGATTTATTGAGTTAACTCATGTCAGTGTAATAGGCTATTTTTCGTTATTATAAACATTAACTATAACTATCATTATTATAAACAATTGCCAATAAAAAAATTATAATTTTGGTAAATGAAAACCATGGTAATTAATTGAATTTGCATTGCAAATGTGCTTACATATGTAATTTACATATCAGTGGTCAAAGCTGAAACTATGCAGTGTCAAATAAAATGTTTAAGGTGGTACAGATTTTAAACTAGAGGAAAAACAAAAAATGTTTAAGCGCCAGTTTGTTGCATGTTTTATCACAGTTAAAAAAGGAACTTTATTTGCTGATTAAATATTGCTCAGTTTTAAAAATAAAATAAAAACTTAAAATATACCTTAAATACAGGTCAAAGCTGAAACTATGCAGCCACAAAAAATTTAATATTAGTCGAATTAAAGGTTAAACAGGTATTTTAATACTTAGTATGCAATCCCTTAACCTTTATTACGGCTTTTAACCTACAATTAATGGAAGAGACCAGCTTCCGAGTGCTTTCCGAGCTTATTTTGCTCTATTCCTCCAGCAGGGCTTTTCTAAGGTCGTTTTTCAGAAATCTTGTCTTGTCGGATGTTTTTCTCCAGCGCAGCCCACAAATTTTGAATAACATTTAAGTTTGGAGACTGGGCTGGGGGAATCATCAAGTGGGGACAGTTCCAGATAAGCCAGGACTGTCCTATTCCGGACGAATGTTTCGGGTTATTATCTTGGTAGAACCGGAAATCAAGTCGGATTCCTAGTTTCTCGGAGCTTTGGTGCAAGTTATCTGCCCCAAAACTTACCCAACAGGTAAAGGACAAAATGGGGAAGGACTGCAGTGTGGAAACTGTGCGCCGGGTTCTGCGCAACCATGACTTCAATGGCCGAGTACTCCGAAAGAAGCCCTTCATACGACTGAAGAACAAAGGGACAAGGTTGGCGATCGCAAAAACCAACTTTGACAAGGATTTGGTGTTCTGGAATACCGTATTTTGTGCACACGAGACCAAATTCAACCTCTTTGGGTCCGACGGAAGGAACTTTGTGTGGCGAAAGCCCATTACTGAGCTGGATCCAAACATGTAAAAGCGACAGTCAACTGCCTGGCGGAGGAAGTGTCATGGTATGGGCATGCATGTCGGCAGCCGGCTTCGGAAACTTGGTGTTTATCGAGTCTACGATGGATAAGCACATGTACCTCAATATTCTAAAAGAAAACTTGCACCAAAGCTCCGAGAAACTAGGAATCCGACTTGATTTCCGGTTCTACCAAGATAATAACCGGAAACATTCGTCCGGAATAGGACAGTCCTGGCTTATCTGGAACTGTCCCCACTTGATGATTCCCCCAGCCCAGTCTCCAAACTTAAATGTTATTCAAAATTTGTGGGCTGCGCTGGAGAAAAACATCCAGAAACACAGGATTTCTAGCAAAAACGACCTTAGAAAAGCCCTGCTGGAGGAATAGAGCAAAATAAGCTCGGAAAGCACTCGGAAGCTGGTCTCTTCCATTAATTGTAGGTTAAAAGCCGTAATAAAGGTTAAGGGATTGCATACGAAGTATTAAAATACCTGTTTAACCTTTAATTCGACTAATATTAAATTTTTTTGTGGCTGCATAGTTTCAGACCTGTATTTAAGGTATATTTTAAGTTTTTATTTTATTTTTAAAACTGAGCAATATTTAATCAGCAAATAAAGTTCCTTTTTTAACTGTGATAAAACATACAACAAACTGGCGTTTAAACATTTTTTGTTTTTCCTCTAGTTTAAAATCTGTACCAACTTAAACATTTTATTTGACACTGCATAGTTTCAGCTTTGAGCCACTGTACATATAACCGAAATACAACATGTGTGCAATTGCAGCCATGCAATTTCCATGCGGAAATTTTCCTAAAAAAGGCTTCCAAGGTTATCCGCAAGGTCCTTCTTCCAAAAAGATCCATTTCGCGGCTATTATAATTTGGGATACATTATTTAATATAAAATAGAAGCACTAGAAATTGAAATGCCAATTCCTTACCAGGGTCCAAATGCGTTTCTTAGAAATTGTATCCAAATACTCCACAGCTGCTGCAAACATCGTCACCAACTTTATACACTTCAGCGTCGTTATGTAGTATGCAGGTGTGGGAGTTTCTTTTACCGAAAAGACTATGAAGAGATTTCGTGTGTACCTCTAGCTATGCTCTGAATAAGCTGGCCAGATTGTCGTGGTTCGTTCTACTGTCTCGAAATACCAGGAGCAAAGACGAGCGGCTTTCATCCTGGCCAATGATGATCCGGAGCAGAGGGGAATACCAGCCGGCCAAAGTTGGTAAGTGTCCAGCCAAGGCCATAGGTAAGCGGCAGCGCTCGGCGGAAGGCGCCGCCACACAGGTCCAGCAGGTCCAAGACTCACCTGAGTCACCGTTTGTTCGCCGAGGTGGCGAGGGGTACGACCCTCATTGGCGTCCTAGACAGGGGCGCCAGAAATGGGCTTATCCCTCGGGACAAGTGGAGCCTGGTGGAGAACGAGCTCCAGAACCGCTTTCTCCAGGAGTAGGAAAACTGATGAGGAAAACGGAGGGCCGCCCCCCAAATGGGAGGACGCCGGATGACGTCAAGGTAGGGTGAAAGCCATCGCCTGCAAAGATGCTAGTTCGGCGGCCCTCTACATCAAGGCGGTAGCGGCGCTACGTGATGCCCATCCTGAAGCCAAGCTGGAGGCCGTAAACTGAGAGGATGTCCCCAGTATGCCAAGAGCCCGAGTTTGGGTATCGGCGAAACCAGCAGAGCCAGATAAAATTCTCAAGCTCCTGCAGGCCAGAGTCGTGAGAAGACGGGCGGGGTTGGTGGACTACGGTTACCGAAAGGTTACCGTGATCCCCTTCAAGGCCGAATCCAAAGTAAGCAGCCAGCAAGCAGCGGTCGAGCCAGACCTGGAGCCATCGGAGCCACCGGCCGCCAAACCTGCAGCATCCGACACGATGTCCACGGTGTCAGTCGACATCCATCCATTCATCCGACTCGGATGGAAGCGACCTAGCCAGGGGTCTCATGTTGATCGATGTCGGAGAGGAATCGGATTCCCTGGACAGCGATCTCGAGAAGACAATGGTGGAGGCGAATCTAAGGAATGTCACTGACAATCCTGCAGTTAAACCTTCACCATTTTAAGGCTGCATGTGCTGCCCTCCTGCTCCACTTAGCCAAGGGTGAAGCAGACGTAGTCCTCATTCCAGAGCACTGGATCCTTGGAAACAGGTTCTCCTGTCTTAATAAACCAAGACTACAAGCTATACGTAGCTGCCACCACAGGTAAGACGCGTCCCTGTATTGTCGGAAAAAGAAAGTTACACTTATTTTTGCTCCCAAATTTCAGCAGTGAAGACCACACAGCAGTGAGCCTCTAAGGACAAGAGAGTTCGCTGAGGATTTGCTCCAACTATATGGGTCATGACCAACCCGACCCTCCTCCCTTCTCCGTGCGCTCATCGCCGACTGTGAGGCCACAGACACTGGTCTAATTGTTGGATGCGATGCGGCCACGACGAGGCCTGTAGGGAGGCCCTCGATAAATCCTGCCCCTCTAGTAAAATCAGAGACCGGAAGAAACCTGAGTGGTGGACTCCGAAACTAGGGGAACAACACAGCACAGAACGGCAAAAGCTGTGAACGTTGAGCAGAACTGGGCCGATTACAAGACCAGTCTGTCAACCTATAACAAGGAACTTAGGAAAGCCAAACGCGCCTCCTTCTGCTGCGATAGCTTCTGGGACAAGTATTCCGGCAAGTCGGATCTCAGACTCTCAGCACGCCTATCGGAAGGGAAGATCCAACGGAGCGGCCCTACATACACCCAGCGACATAAAAAAAACCGGACTCCGAAATTTCTTGAATTTTGGACTTCTCTAGCGTGGGATTTCCCGAAATGTTATTCGATTCGTCGTATTTTTTTTGTGAGTCCCTGTGAATGTTTTTTTTTTTTGCATCCGCTTCCTGTCGTCTCAGTTTCTGGAAAAATTTTTTGCAAAAATGTTTACTTAAAAGTCTTGAAGAAGTATGCCTGAAGGAAAACAGATGACGGTGACTGAAAAGTCAAAAATTATTGCTTCGGCTGAACAAATTGTCTCGAAAAATAGCGGATCGAATGAAGTTCAATGAAAGCTCAGTGCGACGATTTTTGGAAAAAATTTCGTGAGACTGGACAAGTTGAGAGGACGAAAGGATCGGGAAGAAAAATGTGTACAAGTGCAAGGGAAAATCGGATTATTAAGAAAACGAACCGACATGATCGATTCAAAAATGCTGTAAAGATAGCTTCTGAAGCTCAGCAACGATTTGCGAAAGAAATTTTAGCTTGTACTATACAGCGTCGTTTAAAGGAGATGGGATTAATGGCAAGGACACCTACCAAAAAACCACTTTTAATAGTCCTAGCCTAAATTGGGCTAAAGAAAAAGTAAATTTGGGTGAATCTGAGTGGTCACGAATCATATTCTCGGATGAGTCAAAATTTAACCTCATTAGACCCGATGGTTCCCGCACAGTTCGCCGCAGAAAAGGGTAACGCTGTTCTGAAAATTGCTGCATTGCCGCAGTGAAACATTATCCTTATATTACGATATGGGGATAAATATCTAAATATAAAACTGAATCACTAATAATTATTAGGGGTATGGTGAATTCAAAAATTCCCAATAGGGTTAAATGTGTAATAAAAGCCATGGTACCACCAAATATTAATTAATATATAATTTGAAAACCAAAATTCTGAAATATGTTTGTTTATTATTATAAAATGAAATTACCTATTGGAACAAATTTTGTTTTTGCTGAATAAATCGATTTTATAATTTTACTAAATTTTTTTCCTGTGTTTGTTCAAAATACAAATGACCGTTGAGAAAAGTGTTATTGAAAACAATATTTATTTTTATATTTATGAATATGATATCAAAAAACGTAGTATGTAATTTTGTTAGAAAGTTAGTTACTCAAAAAAATGAAAACTTTTAATATGGAATAACATTTGGGGAAACCCCACGCTAGAGAAGTTAAAAATGCATGATATTTCGGAGTGCGGCTTTTTTTGTCGTCTCTTAACTGCAAGGAATAATAACATCCTCCAGACTGCCATCACGGGAGCACTAACGAACCTAGGGATTGATTCCCGGACAGTGAACCTCATCGATCTGATGCTACAGTGAGGACCGTTGAGGCATCACTGGGGATGTCAATATCCACTAGGTTTGTTAGCAGGGGCACACCGCAACAATGCCAAGTATTTTGGCCTGGTCCTCGACAGAAAGCTTGACTGGAAACTGGGAAACTGATCATAGAGGACAGGGTGAAGAAAGCCACAGTGGCCCTCTATACTTGCAGAAAAGTCATCAGACTGAAATGGGGAATGACCCCATGCATAGTCCGGTGGCTTTACACTGGCTGTCTACTGTAACGAGCTCAACATCAGTCACTGCTTCAGGCTCCCGGATCACTGTAGTGTGCTCCAAGCGGAGGTTGTAAGTAATCAAAGAGGCTGTTTCTATTGTCTCCAAATAAATCATTGACAATCGCCTAGCGTGCGTCTTCTCTGATAGCCAGGCAGCTATTAAGGCACTAGGCTCAAATTCGTCGAACTCCGCGACGGTAAATGACTGCCGCAGATCTCTGAATGAGATCTCAGAGCAGTTAAAACTTCTCCTAATGTGGGTCCCCGGACACAGAGATATCTAGGGGAACGAGGCTGCCGACAAACTGGCCAGGCAGGGCACTACAATTCCTCTCCAATCGGAGAGGGAGCAGGTAACGATGCACGAAATTTTTGGAGAAACTCACAAACAGGTGATAGCTTCCTGCCAGAACCTCCAGATTGATATGGCAATGTGGATCAGCAGCAAAACGCTCGGCAGAACTCAACAGAGTCCAATGCTCTGCGGTAACACGAACCATCACGGGACATTGGCACACACATCTCTAGGCTGTCAATCTCTCACAACGACTTCTGCAGAAGTTGCCGGAACGAGAAGGAAGAGGAAGGAACCCCACTGCTTTTGCCACTGCCCGGCACTCGGGAACCGAAGACTCCGTATTCTTGAGGCTGCCTTTCTCACCGACATTTCGGACCTCTCCGAAATCAAACCAGGCCTTCTGTCTAAATACATCCAAGCCACTGGATGCTCTCCACGGTGTAGGCGTCAGGAGGGACTCGCACCCGCGCGGCATCACAAGGAACCATGTAAAGTGGGGGCGGGTTTTTCTCTCCGTAGCTACCGCTTGAACCCAACCTAACCTACACTAGTCGCCACGACATTTCCGCTGTGGCCCAAAATGACTTTTTGATAGATTTCGGAAATTTAATTTTTGAAGAATTCATTTTTTATACCCAGTACTTGAAGAGTATAGTGGTGTATTAGATTTGTGGTGATAACGGATGTGTGTAACGCCCAGAAGGAAGCGTTTCCGACCCCATAAAGTATATATATTCTTGATCAGCATCAATAGCCGAGTCGATATAGCCATGTCTGTCCGTCTGTCCGTCTTCATTAGCGCCTAGATCTCAGAGACTATGAAAGCTAGAGTAACCAAATTTTGTATCCAGTCTCCTGTGTTATCACACTACTACTACAAGTGTATTTCAAAATTTGGCCCCGCCCCCTTCCACCCACACAAAGGACGAAAGTCTGTGGCACGCACAATTTTAAAGATACGAGAAAATTAAATACGCAAAATCATACAGAATGGCCATTTCTATAAGTGTGTTGAATCTGGATCAGATCAGATTATTAATAAAGCCACTATGAATGAAGAAAACCATTTCGAAAGTTGTCGGTTTTTTGCGATATATTTTCCCAAAATTTTGAATTTAAAAACTCAGGAAAAGTCGAATAAAATATTTCTTTGGCCAATTTTGGTTTCTAATTCTAATGCGCTGTTTCATGCCATTAAGTGTTGCTTAGGGGACAAGAAACAAGGACTGCTAAAGCATTGGTCATTCCTCGGAGCAATCTGCAACGTGCTAACTTCTCCTATTTGCATTTTTTTTTTTAAGTAAAAAGCAGTTAAGAGAGAGAATGCAAACATCTGTTTCTAACCACTGCACAGTGGTCGATTTCATCGGTCAAAAATAAAAAACAAAAAGTCTGAAATATACGACTGTATGTATCAAAACTATTTCTTATAAGAACAATAAACCATACGGTAAATTAATTTTTGCTACATCCCATTCGCACGCGCTACGAATAGCGTGAGAAAGGAGACAATAAAGACACGCGGACTGTGCAGTGAACGGAGCTTTGAGGTTATCTCTCCTAAAAAAATTTAAATTATAGTATTAAATTGCATTTAATCACCGTAAATTATAATGAACATTGAAAAAAAAGGTATAGACTATACAACTAAGCTATTTGTATGTAATAATAAGTTGAACTATTGCATTAAATTATTGTTTTACCAGTAACCTTTTGAGTAGTGACTTTCTCAATATATTATTGATTAGGTTAGGTTAGGTTAGGTTTTGAATTTCAGCTGCCACCTCTTGAAAAACACCTAATAGAAAAGTGTGCCACATTACTGCAAGCCTTATCATCAAGGTATAAAATTAATGTGGAAATTTAGAAAACTTGCTCTAACGAATAACGTCGAAGTATTCTTGGTATTATCTTCCTCTGTCAGTTCATATAATTTTAATTCACGCTCCCGATACTATTCAAAGTGCACTAGTTTGAAA
>JAWNKY010002918.1:0-47875 GCA_035041765.1 Drosophila algonquin
CGATAAAACCAGATGTAAGATACTTAAGTTATGCGAAAAAAGGACTACCTCTGCAACAAACATACAAATAAAATACCAGAGCTCAAAAATTCTTTAAAACAAAACTACATCTTGAAAGAAAAAGAAAAATGATTAAAAGTTTTAAATTCCCAAATCTATAAGAAAAAGTCGGGTTGGTTTACGACGCGAAAAAAAGGTCAAATTTTGTTGACTAGTGTAATTGGTGCTCGATCGGTCGATTGTAGGCACGTATTCGTTTTCGAGCCAAAGTTGAGCCAACGTTGCATAAATGTTTCTTTAAAGTAATTAAAAAAAATATATAAATAAATAATACATTTACATTAGCCGAGATTGAATTTTCTTGGATTCGATTTTTTAAAGTAGTTCCATGATTCCATGAAGAATCATCTTTCCTATAGGGGAAAATAGTGAAGGAAAACCTGACTATAAAAATACTAGTAACAATCTTTCCGTTCAGGGTTGCTGCTCAGCCTCAGTCTCTCTCTCTCTCTCTCTCTCTTTACTAGCTCTGCTCCTAGCATTTGAATATTTTGGTACTCCGGAAACTGATAGCACATTCATGATAAGAAACGGGTCAACCGCTATGAAGTCATCTGGAGCTATCAGCTCTGTGAATTATATTCTCTGCTTTCGTTGTGTGCCGATTATATTTAGCATAAATTGGCATCTGTGACCCCATAGAGTAGCATAGTATTTAGCACGAATTCCAATTCTCGGTGCTATGGAGAATTCAGCTATTCTCAGAATGAAACGCAATGAAACATTCGATTTCGTAATAACCTTGAGACAATGTCATTGTACTTTCTTCAACTTTTTATACCCAATACTAGAAATGAGTGGAGGGGTATATTAGATTTGTGGGGAAAGTGGATGGTATAAATGCAGAGTCGCGGCCCTCATATGCATTGTGAATGTATCTGTTTAATAATATCCAGAAAAGTGTTAAACTTGAGGGACTTTTTGTTGGGGGTCATCCAGAGATGTCCTCCCCACAATCAAGGTGGGTCCTCAAGCCCCCAAGCACCACCTTTTCCGTGGCAATTGAGTGCGGCAACAATGACTTTGCATTTATCACTAAAGTTGCAAGAGACGAAGAAGAACAAACTATCGTCCATTTCTTCCGCTTCATATTACAAATCTTCGGCTGATACGATTATGTGGCGGCGGACTCGTAGACAAAAAAAAAACAGCAGCAACGAAAAAAATGAAGAGAAGAGAAAATCTAAATGGAAATGGAACGGAGCGACGTATCCGTATGCCTTCAAGCGAAGGGCCATAAAAAAGAACAAATAAAGCAAAAGCAGACAAAAAACACTCTGGCCATTCCGTGGGGGTATGGCCAGCTAATAGCATTTCCTCCCCCCCATCCGGCGGCTGTTACGCCCACGCAATCGACACAATGTTTTTGTGGCACAATCGTCTCCCTTAGCCGGAGCACCAGGAGCAGGATCTGCTGGATCTGGACTGGGCAGAGTTATGCAGTTTGTTATGGGGGCAGATGATGAGGCGGCTAGAAGCGCTGATTGCCCACCGGATGGACATGCCCCACGAAGAAAGTATGTTCATACATTAAAGGGTCGTTGTATGCGAGTATGGGGAGTACTCATGTGGATCCGGATCATGTGGAGTGTGCACTCGCATTCGAAGTCTTTGCTTGGCTGATTCCAGCATTGAAGGTGAAGAAATCTGGCAGACACATGCGCGTATCTTCGGGGGTTACCTCACATATTGCATTGGCCAACAGACGACAACAATTGGCTTTATTACGAAATTCGAACCAAAATGGCAAGCAATATAATTGCGTCATATATTTTAGATGCTTGGAAAAGTGTGGCACAATTCATCCACATTTGTAATACTTCTCTTGGGCACCTGTGCTCATTCGATGATGTGTGAACGAATTCCCCCTGAGCGAAAGGCCACATTCGTTTCCAGTGAATGTTGAAATGGTTGCCAATCGTATCCAGGAAATGTATGGGTTCCATCATTCATTGCATAGATTTGCTGTATAAATTTCCCATAAGCGAAGGGCTTCTTCTGCGTAAGACTTTTGTCTCTGAAACGCATGTAAATTTCATGGTGCATCAAATTGGTTTGTTCTCGCATCTCTGTCCTGTGGATGTACAAAATGTTTAGCTGTTTCCATGTTCAACCATAATAGTCGCCTCGTAAGCTGTGATTTCCTTGCCCCTCCAGCTTCAGCTCCAGCTGCGTGGCGCCTCCTCCCTGGGAAGCCCATTCCATGAGCATCATCATCAGCGCGAGCAGCCTTATCCCCGCGTCATGTTGCAGCCGAATGCAATCCTCAAAGCAACGCAAAGCGCTGCCAAACAGTGCGCTTGGAAAACTTTCCTGTTGCTGGGTTTTCGAGCGTTTTGTTGTTTTGTTTTCCCATTTTCCTTCTCTTTTTTTGTTTTGCCAAACGGATTTTGCCGTATCAGAGACAGAGCAGACATTTCTGGAGTTTGAGAGCTGAATGTTGAAGTGGCAGGTTGGGGCAGGATGGGGCAGGATGGGGCTGGATGGGGCTGGATGGTTGGGTGTCCCATGCTACCCATACCCATGCTGCTATTTAGCCACGTTTTGTTTGCTTTTGTGCTTTGCTGCAGTTTCTGTTTGCCGTTTGTGTGTCCCTCTTTCTCTCTCTCTCTCTCTCTCTCTCTGCCACTCTTTATTCACCGAGAGTATCCTTCGGTCGTCCGTCCGTTCTTTTGGTGCAATTTTTATCTTCAATACACGCTCATTTACGCTGTCTGATAGCTTTAGGGTGTATTCATATCCGTTGTCTTTGCCAGCGTCCTCAGCCAGGGATACGCGAGCTGGCAACTGATTCGCTGGGGAATGGATGTCCTCTGCGCTCCCGGATGGGAGGAGCATCCTGGAGTGATATTTGTGCATTGCTGCTATGCATTTTGTTTGCTCTTGATTACACTGCCCAACACACAAGCCGAATATGACTTAATCCTTAAAAACACTATAGATACGAAATCAAAGCAACAGAGTTGCCAGATGTGTTTTTGTTGCATGTTTCTCTGAAGATCAATACAATAATTCCATCATTTGTCCGAAATCACCTTTTTTACAAGCTTTTATTGTTGTCCATTTGGCATGCTTCGTCAATTAGATGGTTTTAATATCCCAAGCTGAACAGCTGATTGGTGAATTTTGGCGATGCCACCTGATTTCTGTACGCATTTAAGTTGGATGCGCCTCGACAATTGATTCAACCCTTGTATAGCAGCATACCAAACAAAATCCATTGTGTTTTGAATGCTTTTGCTGACTAGTGTAAGTCGCTTTTTAATATCCTTGAAAAGCGTGCTGTCTGGGGGTCTTGCCAAAAGACGGCGGGGATTATCTTCTATCTTGTCTGCTATGCATATACATTAGTTATGTATATGTATACATATGTATATACAGTATATACTGTATTCTATATATTTCTAAGCAAAAAAGAAACCATTGTCAGCATTTTCGCTAATAAACAACCTTGTCACCGGGGATTTAATCAACTTTATTTTATTGTCCGTCTCTTTTCTCGGCCTTTTCTAAACCCCTTCTTTTCGCTGGCCGACAGGATTTTCATTTCATTTTGTGTCGTGCATTGAATGGCATTTCGGTTGGGACCCCTCTCAGACCCCCCGTGGCCCCCCGGCTCTGGCAAAGCATTGATTACCGCATCGAGTACATATTACATGGATCTGTTCGGTTCCAGCTCCCTCTATGTGTATATGTAGGCTTGTTAAAAGGTCCTTAAATTGGTTTTTATTACATGCCACGTTCTGTTCGACTCTCTGCCTCTTTATGAGGTGCTTTGCAGGCCCTTACCATGCCTCCTGCCTCTGTCTCCGTCTGTGCTATTTCCGTTTAATGGGAAGTTCATTGCTATCACCAGCAACAGACTACAGATAACAGACAAAAGACAACAGACAGCGCCAACAGAGACTCCAAATGGGGGGACTGGTACGGGGAGGGCATTGAATGGTGTACAAGTAGGAACATCGATGGCATCGAGCTCTTCTAATGTTTTACTAATTGTTTCGCATTTTGTTGTGTTTTGGCTACCGCTCCTCCCCCCAACCACCGAAGCCCCTCTTGCGTCTGCTGTGTGATTTATGAGTGTTTGAGTTTAAAGAAAATCAAATTTGGAACGGGTATTCTCCGTATCTGATACATTCAGTATATACACTCCTAGAGCGAAGGTAAACCTGGAAAATGGATATCCTCGGTTGCAGTACACGTTTTGAAAGTACTTGGGTCTGTTCTTTTATTTTTGTAACTGATGGATGCTCTAGACAACAGAGAATACTCTCTGCTTGCGGTAAATGTTCTCAAATGGTATTTTTCATGAAATGATATCTTTTAATGATTTTATACACACATTAGACTTAATATTTTAGAATTTCAAATACCTTTTTCCAAAATTTGTTTTCATAATTGATTTAGTATTTTTCAGTATTTAATTGATATTTTCAACTATTGAAAATTGCTGTATTTATTTATAAATGTTCAGTATTTTCAGTATTTATTTAGTATTTGCCAGTATTCATGAAGTATTTCTTTAGTATTTATTGTATTTATTTAATTTTTTTTGTATTTGTTTAGTATTTTAGTATTTATTTAGTATTTTTATTACTTTAGCTCTAAAAGAAAGAAAATTCTTTGAGTGATTCACCCTAAGTGCAGAATGGGAAATTTCTACAAATATGTCCCTTATATGTAGGGTATGTAAATATGGTATGGAGATATCAACAGTTGTGCCTGAGTTCCGTTGGCAAATATTTCGACCAACAAAATCCAGATAGAACCCCAGAGATAGGCGAATGATGGCATTACACACTTTCCTCGCAAATTGTGGTCACATTACAGTAAGCAAATATCATCAGGACATCAGCAGGACGAGTAGTCATCAGAGATCTACCACAATCTAAAAACTCATTACACGACGCTAATCAAAGGCACACGCACAGGGGCGAAACAACAAACGTTTTTATGCCGGTCTAATTATGATGTTGGGGTGGATGTGGATGTGGATGCCACACACAACACGACACACAACACACGAGTATAACTTGGTTATCACAGACACAAGTTGCTTAATGTAAGCATTACTCTCTGAACGCCTCCAGGCGCCTCCGCCCACAGATGTCTGTAAAAATTGTGGGAAAAATGGGAAAAGAGGAGCAGAGCAGAACAGAACAGAACAGAACACACGCAGAGCCTGGGCAGACACGCAACCAGAGAACTAATGTACACAACTTAATTATCAAAGGAAAATCGCAGACTTATATATATATGGGGATGCTCAATATAAATAATGGCCACCAGACAGACCAGGCCCTGGGGGATTGCCAGAGGCCAGTGGAGAGTAGGTTAACGAAGGTTTAATGAATGAAAATTCATTTATTCAATCAGAAAAGCGAAAGTAAGGCAATCAGTAAGCCAAGATGAAGGAGAATTACTATCAGTTCCAGTTACATATCCAGATAATGAATTTTTTTTTCCTAGAAAGAAAAAGATATACACATTTCAAGCAGTTATCGATGGAAGTTTCCAAGTATCGAGGTGTATATTTTTTTTAAATTAAACTAAAACAATATCTTTATTTTCTTTGACTTGAATTTCACATAAGCGAACAGGCACAAACAGAGGGGGGAATCAAGTGAAGAGTATATTCCATGCTTAAGGTATATTAACCAACAGACATTCCATATCACCAATCCATTTCGTATATATGTACATATGTACGTACCTATTTGTCGAAACACTTTCGACACTACACGAGACACGATAGTGAAATGCAGTATGTATTTTGCTGTTTTTGTTTTTCGTCTTCTCTTTGTTGCATTTCCAATTTTTGTATTTTCACAATTTCATCGTCCAGTTGTTTTTGCGTTCACCGCTGTCCATTTTTCAATCTCTGTGGCTCTCACTCCCTCCCATTCAATCTCATCTCATCCCATCACTCGTATCTCTGTATCTCTCCTCTGTTTTCGGTTCGTTGGAGCATTTGCTGTGTTCATTGTACTACGGCTATGCCGCATGTTATTAACCCCGGATTCCGGATAGAGAGTGTCTGATCGATCCATACTCGTAAATTGTAATCAAATGCCTAATCTATGCAGAGTTGAGACACACAGATTAATTTCTGGAATAAAGGGCATCTGTTGTTGTCAAGTCGAAGTGTTTAGCAATGCGAAGAGACAAAATACAGACAGAAGCTTACGCAGGAAACCAGAGTACCGTTTGCTTTGTTCCTTTCCTTGTTCTTCTCACGCCTTTTTTGCTGAGAGCGAGGGAGTGCAGCGTATTGTTGTTGCTGTGAGAGCGATATATGGAATTGCTGAGAGAGCAAAGGAATGAATTTGCTGAGAGAGCAGTAGAACGAATTGCTGAGAGAGCAATGGAACGTATCAGTTGTGAGGGTGAGAGAGTGAGTGCATTGCGTGAGAGGAGCAGCCCTCGTAGATAACATAAAGATCAAGGGAGAAGACAACTGCGTGTGCACTGCGCCGCAAGGCGAAACAAAATGAGGTGCAGCCAGTCCATTTAATGATCGAATTTCAACTAAAAACCAAACTAGTTTTTTTATTTTAGATATTTGTATTTGTACCATAAATTAAACATTTTTTAAATATGAAATATATCCTCAAATTTATTGCCAGTTGAGATGTCAAGTGTATAAATAATTGAATCCCTTAATTACAAAATGCCACCGATTTAATATTCCATTTATTCGATTCACGCCTCGTAAATCCCACATAGAAAAAGAACAAAACAAAAACAATTGCATTTAGCCAACAGTTTTCCCAATTTTCGCAGCTTTATTCGCGTTTGTTGTGTTCTAATGCTAAATCCCTCGGCTGTCGTGTCACCCCACCTTGCAATCCCTTGTCCCTTGCAATCAGCCAATTTCCAGGTGCCACCAAAAGCCAATAAACAACCCAAAGGAAAAACTCGAATGCATACATATATAAATGGGAAAACACCCACAAAAGTCACATTAATGCCGCCTTGGAAATTTCAATTTGTGTTTTGTACAATTTAATTTTTATGCGCTCTCCGCTCACAGCTCATGATTTTTGATTCTTTTTATTTTATTTTTTTTTTGGATGCCCTTTTTCGAGTTGCGCCAAATATCGTCACCAAAATACAATCAAAAGCTGAAAATCTATTATTCAGGACCGTCGGACCGCCGACCCCATTGTTTATGCAGTCAAGGCAGAGTGAAAATAAAAAACAAAACAAATAAAAAGGCAATATCGGTGGAAAAACGCAAGCGAAAAGCAAAGAAAAAAGAAAGAAAAGTATTGAAGCGCATCTCAGTGAAATTTTCTCTGTTGTTGTCCCCGAAAAAAAAAACAAGAGGAAAGGAAGCTAGAATTGGAAATGGGACTGGGACTGCGGGGGGATATCCAAAGTGTCAAATGTAGAGGAGTCAAGGATTTCGTACAGAATTCTCATTGGTGTCGATGGCAGAGGGACAGAGATGGAGATAGACAGAGAGGGAGAGGAAACTCTCGCCAGTTGTGCGACACAGAACTGAAATTGCTTCGACACAAAAAGGAGAAAAGAAATTAAGTCTGAAACATGAAATAAAGATGAAGCGGCTGTCGAAGAAGTTGCGAGAGTCAGTCATTCAGTTAGTGCATTTCGTTATTCAGAGAGAGAGAGAGAGAGAGTGGGAGAGTGGCATATGCCTGGATTGGAATTGGGATTGTCGTTGGGCTGGGAGTCTCTCTCTCTCATTCTCTTGTTTTACCATCCCTGCTGCTGCAGCTGCCGCTGCCGCCGCTGCTGCCGATGTGAAGAGTGAGAAAGCAAGAGAAAAATTAAAATTTGTTTACGTGTCGCTTCCTTTTTCTGGGAATAGGGAGGAGGGGTATGGTATTCATTCATTGACTTAGGCTGATCCAAAAGCAATTACACTGAGCAAAACACTGCATGGGTTTCCACCGAAAACTGTACTTTTCTGCTAGATAATTCTCATTCCATTCCATATACGCTTGAAGAACAATATTATTTATTGTTAATAGAAAGAATACTTTGACAGAAATCTTTTAACTACGAAAAACATAATCCCTCGGGGCGAATAAATGCTGTAATAAATTCTCTTACATGATCTCTGCAATCCATCGATTGTTTCCAGTGCATTCTGGGTAGGGTTCTGTCATATCTCGTCTTTCGTCATCGTTGTCTTTGGCTGCCACTGGCCTCCCCGACTTTTTGCCTCCTTCAATTTGTAATCATTTAAATTGATTTTTCTTGTCGTTTCTTTCCGACATTGCCCCACACACAGTCCTCTGGCAGGGCTATCGTCCTCGCTTTAATTGATGACTGCCCTGCCCCAGACTCACAGACTACCAAACTCACAGACTCCCACACTCTGGAATCCGGAATCTGGACTACCAGACATTGATAGTGATAAGTATCTTAACCTTTTTACGAGCATAAATGCAGAGAGCGTTTTGCAAGCAGCATTTTATGCTGGCCCAAAATCTTGTCCTTCAGCTTGACTCCTGGCCTGGCCATTGAACCCGGACGGATGTACGGGGGTCTCTACCTGACACTCGGATTGAAACTTCCTGAAGTTGTTGGTTGGCATTGGTTCAAAGCAATTACCCAAATAAAAACCTTAATTAATATTGCATGTCACACACATGGCCAGAACGAAGCAGAGCAGAGCAGAACCCGAGTGGAACTTGAGCTGCTGGCTCCCTCAAGCACAATATAATTGAGATTGA
Organism: Drosophila algonquin; assembly: GCA_035041765.1. Lineage (NCBI taxonomy): Eukaryota > Metazoa > Arthropoda > Insecta > Diptera > Drosophilidae > Drosophila > Drosophila algonquin. The sequence continues at coordinate 8,766 of JAWNKY010002918.1, forward strand.
TGCAATTGCATATAAAATTCATATAAATTACTTGAAACTAACACAAAGACTCTGTCGAGACTCGAATCGGCTGGGCTCTGGCTCTGGCTCTTGCTCTGGGCTGTAGCTGTGGCTCCCCACTGCGTCAGCTCCCTGACGCTGTTTGCATTTTCGAGAGGGACAGACCCCAGACCCCAGACCGAGGCACCGAGAGCACCGAGAACTCGTTTTGCCCCAATGAGTCATAAACACTGAGGAGGCCAAAAGCGAGTGTCAAATACAGGCGCATACACATGGTGCAACATCACGATTAGGATGAACCGAAACTACAGTCACTGCACTACTTACACCACAGCTTGTTTTCCGTTCTGAACTTGAAAAAGTTTTCAGAATTTGGGAAAGCGAGCAAAAAGTTTTCCCCGATTCCTTGGGGCATTCCTTGGAAAAGGGTTTCCTTATGATAGTTATGGTTAACCTTTTGTCTTGAGATTTCCCCAGCCAATGTTTAGGTCCACCCTGAACACACAGACGCATCAGCAGGAGCACAAGCATGGAGCATTTTCCTTCTTGTTTGTTATATATCGTCATCGCCAGCTGCATTTGATTAGCGCCTCCTATATTGTTCATACAGGCTCGTATGTGCGAGTATGTGCTATATAAGTACATATGTTTCTTTATACATAAGTATACGGGGGTACACTTGCACCTACACAAAACTCCTGAACCGAGGACAGGCTGAAAAGTATCTTGGATACCGAAGAGTTCTTCTATGGGCATATTGGAACAGTCCAACAAGAACAAGAAACACAACTCGAGTGGGCCTTCGGCTTGGCAGGATTCGCTTGAACGTCTCGAGTCGATCAGTGTGTCACGACCACCATTCTGTCTCTCTCTCTCTTTCTCTGGCTCTCTTTTTTGTCTCCAGAAACATTGAAATCGTTCTGCTTCTGCATCAATGTCTCGAGCAACCCTCGATGGGACCCGACCCGGTCTGGCGTCGTCTCTTGCATGCATTGCGAAACAAAATGGCATTTGAAACATGTGTCAAGTTCCATGCACTTGTTTATGTTTTGTCGGACAAAGGCCCCTCCCCATATGTATATCAGACGGGGTACCACCATGCCCCCGCCCCCCTACCAGCCCCGAAACTGCTGGTCGGAGCGGAGAATGACTTGACTTTGGCTTATTTATTGTCATGTGGCCCCCTTTTGGCTTCCTCAGCAGCTGAGGAGGAGGAGCGAGCAGCAGCAGCAGCAGCAGCAGCAGCAGCAGCAGCAGCAGCAGCAGCAGCAGCGGTGTCGCCTCTCGTGAAACGTGTTTGCTGATAAACGCAACCATGAATCATTTCTCGTCACCGAGTGGATTCCCTGTCCCCCCTCTCCTCTGTGCCCCAGCTCATCCATTCCATTCCGCCTATTCTTTTTCTGCTGTGTGCGTGCATGTGTGTGTGTGTTTCGCTTGATTTGCATATGTATGTAGTTGTCTGTTGAACACGGACATCTCTTGTTGCGCTTTTGATACCCTGTTAGTCAGCAAATACAAAGGGTATATGGCACCCGTATATGGGTAGGCCAGAGGTTGAAATAGGCGTCCATTTACAGAATAGTTATACCACTCAAAAGCAATCATTCATTCATATTTAATTCCTGCACGGTGTACAGGGTATCATCTAGTCGTAATCCTTCACCAAGTCCCCTGTGACTTGTTTTATGATTTGTTTGCGATTTTCACGCCTCGTTTCGCTTAGTTTCCTTGCGCTTCGTTTCGTTTCGTTTCATTTCAGTTTTCAGTTCTCTTTTGAGCTTCAACTACGGTTTTGAGAATTTCATTTGTTCGTCGGTTCCCGCCGCCATGAACACGTTCATGTTCAGACATGTCGCATTTCTCTGTGTGTGTGTGTTTGTTATCTCTCCCTCTCGTTCTACGCGTAGCAGAAAGTGTGATATGTCCATTGAGCTTTACTCTGTGTGCCCTCCCCTTGGGGGACGGGGTGTATTGGGCCTTGGGGATTGGCCAGAGCAGAGAACAGACGGCGGGCAGGCGCTACTGTGCCCCAGCGGCATGTTTTGCTGATAAACACGCATAAAATTCATAAATCCATGTGACGGGCTTTAGTTTGCATGACTCTTTAAGCTGTTGAAATATAACACACAGACACAAACACTTACACACACACATTTGTTGAATATTCATCGGAAGTGGTTTTTGTGGTTAAGAAATATTGTTGGATTACGCGACACATTTGCCATAAAAACGCGCAACACTTTGATTGGGAACGGGGGATGAAACAGAATGAAACATTATACCCAATCCATTCCATTGAATCCATATTTTAATAGCATTTTTCACCTTTTCATAGAATATACAGGAGGATTACGAGTACCAAAGAAAAGATCCGTCTAAAGTGTCGATTAAAACTCTTTAGAAAACATATTTCCTGGCTTTAATCCTTTAAAAACTATTCAAACATAAAATCTACAAGAACATGCGTTTCATCTCTGACTTTGACACCAAAGTCAGTCAAATCTGTTACATTCTCTTGCGGTTCCACCCCCGCCCTTCCCATATCTTTCTCACTATAAGAAAGGGGGGGAAAAAGAAGGAATTGCAATCGTCGCACACTTTTGTTATGCTAATCTCCCTCTCTTTAAAGCCACACCCACACGGCACCGCACCACACCGCAGTCACCCTCCCTCCCCACCCACCCCGTGACTGGGAGTGCGGTGGCTAACCCTAATAAGCCCTATTATAACGCTTTGCTGGCACCGTTAATGCCCGTTGCTCCAATTATTTTAAACATATTACAAGCAGATTTAGCACAGATTACAGAAGAGGTGCGGATCGAGGTGGTGCGGCGTTTCGGGGCGATGCCTCTCCAACTTTGAAGTGTTGCGAACTTGGGGCACTTGATGGCACTAATTTATGCAACACACACGAACACACACACAGACCCACAGACCCACACAATGCGACACCGCATAATCCAGAGCGTGTAGCTAATTTGTTTATAATTTTCATAATTCAACATGTGCGAGAGGCGTAACTCCACCACGACCACCCCGCCACTATCGCACGTACCATCCCCAACACCCTCGTAGCTGTAAAACTATTTCGGATCTCTCTGTGCAACCCCCCGACACACTTGCCACATCCCCAGTACCAGTACGAGTGCGAGTAATTTTGCTGTCATGTTCTCTGGCAAAATGTAATTATTATTGTTATTCAAACGTGCCACAAAAAGCATCAAGTACAAAGACTGGCTGTGCTGCACAATCATCGTATGAGCCAACAAAAGTAGATAATGGAAAGTGAAAGTGCTTCCATTTGTTGCCATGGACCCAAGGCCAACACTCTGAATGATTTAGAACTATAAAAACTTTCATATATTTATGGCATTTTGTAGACCAATTTTCATGGTTTTATAGACTTTTCTAGATACTTTTTCGATTCGTTTGGTTTGGAAATAGCCTGTAAAATCCGCCTGAATCATGGTCTTTAACGATTTTCTTACTACTAGAGTTCTATCTGCTCTTTTCATATGAAATATCTCAAGAAAGCTAAGAATTTAATGGTTATTTAGGGTCTCTAACCAAAGTGAAGTGATTTAATTTTAAATTAATAAAAAAAAATTAAAATCAAAAATAAATAAAGTAATTAAAACAAAAAGGAAATAATGGATGGGTTATGGATATAAATAACTACATTAAACAAATGAGATAAAATAAAATTAAATAAATTAAACGAGGCAAAGGCCGCGACTCTACTTTATACCCGGGACTCAGTAGAAATTTAGTTAAATTTTTATATCTGTTTCCACTTGTGTTTACATTTGCATTTTACATCTGCTTCTATGTACATTTCAAACATTTAAAACAATGACTAGTTACACATTTTAATGGGAATTACTTTGAATTTGTAGATGCTTAATTTACATTAAGAAATGCTCCTCTTTGAAGTCCAATATTTCCATCTCGGATCTGTAAAGACCCTTAAAATCTTTGTGACATTGTCATTGGGTTAACAAAGGACCATTGTCCAGATGGGAGTGGGGGGGGGGGGGGGGCGCACACTTGGCAACCCTACCAAGAGGCCACCCAAGCTTACGTGACTTGGACAACGTTGAGCATTAAACCGAATGTTGCATCAAGCCAGTAATTAAAGGTACGCGCCACAAATGTCGTTTGGAGGGGGGAGGCAGGACAACTGGATGGACGGATGCTCGGCCCTTGGCCGAGTGATGGTGATGATGCTGTCGGCGCTGACGATGACGATGATGATGATGGTAAAAGGGTAAATGCATTCCCCAAAGCCAACGGACTGACTGACTGACTTCGTTGCGCTTTGTGTGCCGCTAGTTAACGCCGTTGTTGCCTCCTCCCAGCAGCAGGGTGGGAAGGGGTGGTGGGTTGGGCGGGGTGGAGGAGACCTGCTGTTGATTGGCATATGCGCGATGGTCGCTCTACGTGTCCATATACCCAGGCCCCAGAGTCGTGTCCTGCAGCTGGGACTGTACTGCACTGTACATACGCACAAAATGGCGACGTCTTACGGGCTGTTGAATGCCGCATTTCATTTACTGCGGCAACGGGCAACGGCAACTGCAACGGGCAACTGCATTGGCCATTGTGCACGTTCATGGTGCGTGTGCATTAGCGAGCAGAGGCACAGAGACCCTCCCCCCTACATGCACCATTCCCCTTTGACCCTTCCCAGTACAGTGGTGTCAAATGTTTTCGCCAATGACTCTTCCAGTCATTCAAAACAAATGTAGCCGTTCGTTTGTGGGATATTTGTACAGAAAATCAATGGCAATTGTATTCTTCGAAGAATGGAACGAATGGAATCGGTCCCATAGCATGTTTCAGTACCACTGTGCATCTGAGTGGGTGGATGGTTGGGCGGTTGGGTGGTTGGACATCCGCTATGCGTGCCGCACCAAGGAGAGTACCAGCAACCTGCTGAACATGTTAATGTGCAACAGCGAACCAAAATCCGAATCCCCAATGCACCAGCTGCTGCCTGACTTGTCCAAATGTGGAATGTGGCATGTGGGCAGGCACGGTGTAAGTGAGGTGAGGTGAGGTGGTTACGGGATGGATCTAGGGTTGGGTTTTTGCTACGTGCATTCAAAATTCTCAAACCCCAAACCGAAAATCCCTTTCCATTTGCCCAGCTGCTGCTGCTGCTGCTTCTCCTCCTCCTCTTCCTCCTTGTCCCTCCCTGAAAAGATAATTCCGCATTCTTGGCCAAACGTTGGAGCCAGAAAGGACACCAATCCTCTGTCCCTTTTGCATCGCATACCATTTTTATTTGATTTTATTGCTTCTGGTCTTTGTTTCATCTCTGAATCGTGTCTATGTGTGTGTGTGTGTGTGTGTTTTGCACTTTTATTAGTCCTGGCTGTAGTTCGCATATCTAGCATATCCTTGTTGGCCCAAAGATGAGAGCCAAAAGTCTTTGCTGGAGTCATGAATTTATTATCATTTTCTCCCGCTTTGAATTCCAGATGCACTTTGAATATACTTAAGTTGAACCAAATAGAGCTGAAAATTGCTCAAAAATAATGCGCTTATCAACAAAAGCAATTAATAAATGAACTCTGGGATTATCGCTTGTTTACTAATTTAATCGAAATACATTTATTGGGTGATTGCACTCCACAAACAAAAATAAAACGATTTAATGTGTTAATGAAAACTGACAAAGTAATTATATAAATAATGAGAACAGTTTGATGCACATTTGGTTTCTCTGAATTGAATTTTATCATCTCACTTTCATCTATAAAAAAAATAACATCCTCAATGCAATCAAATAATTTATTGTTTCCTGTAAATCAGGGGGTTTATTTTCTCGTTTCAGGGTCAACAGATGATATTTTTTTTTTTCTTAATATTTGACATTGATGAATATCTTAAACATATTTTATACACTGTATATAGTTAATCCCATAGAAATCTATCTATCACAAAGTAAATCAAAGTGTATTTTAAATATATTTACAATATTTAAAGTATTTATATTATTTATTGATGTTTAGAGATATTCCGAGTCTTAAACAAATATACCCACATCTGTCCTATTTAAGAATAGTTTTCGTATCCGTTCCTTTCGATTACTATTCGATATTCGATTAGCAATAAAAAGCCACTTCGCTTCTCTTCAAGGTGGGACCATCCCTTGGCAATATTTTAATATTTACTTACATAATATAGCATAAAAAAAGGCCGCATTCCCCTTTTACGTGTACAGGGTATCAAAGCATGACTCAGTGCCATGTGGCGGCAAATAAACTCTCGGACACATGCACCCGCCATATGGGATGCTGCTGCCGCTATCAGAATTATGGCTCCAGCTACTGTTCTGCCCTCCTCCCTCCCGTCGCTGGCTAAGCATATCTCTCTTGCTGCTTAGCCTGTATTTCTTATCAGTTTAACGCGCTCTCTGGGGCGTAGAGTGGGCTGGGAAATTGGCTCTACGCTAAGGCATGTGCCTGGTGTCCCCTCGAATGTGCCTTTTTATACCCGGTTCTCGAAGAACACAACGGTAACGGATGCACAAATTTTAAGATACGAGATACCCCCATCGCTCTCTCTCCATTTTTTCTACATACATATATTATATGTATGTACATTTAATTATAAACAGCTCTTAGCATTTATTGAATTTGTTTATTTTAAATCATCTTACAGCATTGCTTCAAAAACAAAAAAGTCATTAAATAATATACATTTTATAAGTTTTTCGCCCTTGTCATCATTTGAGTGAATGTCAGGGAGATCATCCGCGGTTTTTCTGCCGCTCTTTTAAGTCCTTATATACTTCCATCAGGAATGAATTCAATCGGTCATTGCAACTTCGCAATGCCGTCTCCAGATACTTTATCTTTGCCTGGTTTGCTTCTATTTGTTTCGTCTTGGTGATCGATTCATCATGGCTGTTATTGGCTTTTGTTTCCAATAGGCTTATCCTTTTTCTCAGTGTTTTATTGTCTTCCGATTTAATGTTCAGCTGTCCAAGATACTCTTTTAGTTGCGTTTCCAGATCCTTTATCTTTGCCTGGTTTGCTTCTATTTCTTTCGTCTTGGTGATCGATTCATCATGGCTGTTATTGGCTTCTGTTTCCAATACGCCTATCCTTTCCATCAGTGTTTTATTGTCTTCCGATTTAATGTTCAGCTGTCCAAGATACTCTTTTAGTTGCGTTTCCAGATCCTTTATCTTTGCCTGGTTTGCTTCTATTTCTTTCGTCTTGGTGATCGATTCATCATGGCTGTTATTGGCTTCTGTTTCCAATACGCTTATCCTTTCTGTCAGTGCTTTATTGTCTTCCGATTTGGTGTTCCGCTGTCGCTGGAACTCGTTTACTTGCGTTTGCAGATCCATTATCCTGGATCCTTTTACCTCGTTTTCTTCGATCGTTGCATTCAGCTTTCCTACATTTTGAATGATCTCTGCTTCCAAACTTTTGATTCTCGCTTCGTACTGTTCTCTTTGGTGATCATTGTTTTCTGAGTTTAATTTATTTTGCTCCGTCAGGCTCTTTATTTGTTCTACCTTATCTGTAATTTGTTCGTCTCTCATCTGGATGTGTTCGTCTTTTAACTTAAAATGTTCCTCTTTTAACTTAATTTGTTCGTCATTCAATTTTAATTGATTCTCACATAAGTTAATTTTCTCTTTCATGTCATTGTTAGCTTCGACCTCTTCTTTCAACCGGTTGAAGTGATCCATGGAGGGCTTGACAACAGAGAAGCAGTAGCCACTGCACTCCTCCGCGAGGATATCCTCCCTCGGCACAGGTGTTAATTTCCTTCTCTCTACACTGGCGAGGGACGAGTCCCCTTGCAGGAAAAGCCACAGGATGAAAACCACAAAAACCGAGCTCTTCATTTTTCACTTGCCCGTCGCACTTTCAATTCAAAACCAAACTGAGTGGAATGGGATCCAGAAACCTTCTATAAATACAAATTCTCGGGTTGTTTAGGTGTTTCGCTCTATTATAAAAATATATTTGGGTCCCCGTCGTCGAGGCGCTGTCCGACATTTCATTTTGGGGATCGCCCGAGGGCGTAGTGGGCTTTCCCCCTAGCATTTGAATATTATGGAATTCCCGAAACTGATAGCACATTCATGATAAGAAACGTCTCAACCGCTATGTAGCTATCAGTTCTGTGAATAATGTTCTCTGCATTCGTTGTGTACATAATTGGCATCTGTGACCCCATAGAGTAGCATAGTATTTAGCACGAATTCTAATTCTCGGTACTATGGAGAATTCAGCTATTCTCAGAATGAAACGCAATGAAACATTCGATTTCATAGTAACCTTGAGACAACGTCATTGTACTTTCTTCAACTTTTTATACCCAATACTAGAAATGTGTGGAGGGGTATATTAGATTTGTGGGGAAAGTGGATGTGTGTAACACACAGATGGAAGCTTTTCCGAACCCATTGAGTATACATATTTTCAAAGGGAATTAAACCGTAGAATATATGTTTAATAAATGTTAATTAAAGATATCTCGAATGCTTAAATATATACATATACATACATACATACTGAGATACATATGCATTGAAACAGATGGGAATAAGACTATTATATTATTGTACATATATGTACATATGTAAGTATGTATTTATTAAATTTTAAGTCACTTTTCCATCACTTTTCTTTGAACGATTGAATTCTTGTTGTGACTATCTTTTCCACAAGCCGACCGAGGGGCGCTGCTGCATTACGGACTTCGCTGAACTACTTTAAATAATAAAGCGAATAGCTTGTGTTTTTACACTTTTCCTAACTGGAAACGAAGTCTTTTAACCGTACTCGGGATTACTTTTTTCAATAACTCTCCCGCCTCCTACAGCATATCGACACCTATTCGTATTTCTTTCCCCAAAAGTGTCTTCTATTCTCCACTTCTCCGATTGCCCACGCAAAATGTTTTACATTTTCGTGCAAATTTCAAGAGGATTCTCCATGAGTGGGGGTTCGGGCACAGAGCGGCGTGTACATCTGTCTGTTAAATATTTTTTTAATGGCATTTTATCAAATGCAATTAATCGTAATTGCTCGTTTATCCATACAACCCACATATGGTGCATATGTCTGTCTGTCTGTCTGTCGTTTCTTTCTCTATATCTGTGACTCTGTGGTAGGGGGGGTTAGGCAGCGCTAAAGAGAAAAGAAAGTAAAGTAAAGTAGGCAACACACACACCCACACACATTAACGCCTCCACACGCCCACTTGGAGCACGCCCACTCCCCAGCCCTCGTCGATGCTTCAACGTCGACTTCAAGTGCCGCAGCGGAACCAGAACAACGGAGTCGACTCCTCGGCCCATTAACATTTTAGAATTTCTTCAGTCTAATGTTTTCTTCGTATGTGTGTGTTTTAATACCCTTTCCAAAAAGGGTATTATAATTCTTAAGAATTTTTCACTCGATATTGATATATTTAAGAAATTCCCTTCAGCCGAGGCTACTATTTATACAGAGGTTTTTCCATTCAATGAAAATTATGCCATCTTATTAGGATAGCTATATCATAAGTATATAAGGAATAGAAAAGACAAGTCTGTAGAAAAGTTTTTGAATATATAACAATCCAATCTAGCTTTGGGCCTAGCTAACTCCGACATTTCAGAGATAAGATATAATGTATCTAAGAGTAAATATAGGTAGATATTTTTAGATATTTCTTACATTGGAATGCCATTTCATATGTAAACCCAGGATCGTTGTATCTTCCAGGGTATCTCAAGTGTCGGTATCCAGAGTTATCTTCTGTTTTCTGCACTCGTTTCTTGTTTTGTCTTGGCAACGTGACAAATGTGTGCAAAAAAAAAGAAGGAGAAGGAAACAGAAACAGAAACATACAAAATTACACTTAAATGGGCAAAGAGCAGGCCAAAGCAGGGAAGGAGGGCAGAGGGTGGGAAGGGAGAACACACACACACATCAAATTACACATATGTATGAAAAGTAAAAATTGTTGCATCCCCAACCCGTAGAAACACACACACACATGCTCCACCTCCACCTGCAACTGCAACTGCACCTTCACCTCCTCCCCCTCCCCCTCCATCCCTTGCATGGCCCCTTGGCTCGGCACCAGAATGCTTTATGAGGTCAATTACCTGTCATTTGCATGACGTGACAGGCGCATGGGGTGAGGTGCTGTGCGGTGCGGGGGATGGGAGCTGGAAGGTTGGATTTGGTTGGGTGTCAATTTCCATTGGGCGAGGGGGAGTGGCAGGGGGAGGGGGAGGGTGCACGAGCACTTTGAATCTGAACTTTAAGCGAAGGTCATCGCTCGTCGTAATCGTTGCCTTTTTTTTTTGTTTTGTTTGCTCTCATTTCTACTTTTGATTTCTTTTTTGTTCTTTTCGCATTTCGCTTTTAAGAGTGGTATGTGGATGTATGGATGGATGACTGGATTTAGCTGCCTCCTGCCACATGCCCCATGCCCTGGTGGTCAAGCAGGCAATGAACTCAATTAATTAGGGCCATTGACACATGTACATACATATACATATGTACATATGTTTCTATGTTCTCCCTCTCTCTGTCTCTCTCTCTCTTTGTGTGTTGCAGTCCACAGTGGAGTTCAAATGTCAAGTTTGCAAATTAATGGACATTTTTAATTCGCTTGCAAATGGAATTGGTCTTAATCGGCTTGAAGTGGATTAAAATTAATCACAATGGAAGTGAAAACTTTTCCCCAAAGACTCCAAGTAAATGCTCAAATATTTATGAATATATTTTGCGGCCCCTGATAATTTCCTTGAATTAAAGAACGAACTCATTTGGGTTCGATCGCACAACCAGTTCGACTGGAACAAACCCGAAGTCGAAATGCTTATGCTCTTTTCGGGACGATCGTCAGCCTCGGTAGCAGACACACACGAAGCTAAACAAACCCGAAAGTAAAATGTTGCTTCGAACATATTTGATGCCTCAATCTTCGTTTCGTGTGTGCAGGTCGCACTGGAGCGTCGAACCGGGTCGATCGTACTTATTGCTTCATACTTCGTTGCCTCGAACAGCACAAGCACGAAAATAGATTGCTGGTTCGAAGCTGTTTGATTGTGACTGCCCAATCATACTCAATGCAACTATCAACACATGTTCGCTATAAAATCTCTGCGATTTAGAGGGGTTCTTTTTTTCCTACTCACAGATTCAATAAATTATTCTGCTCGTAATTGCCACATCCTGAGCCCAGACAATGGCATAATAAACCATAATCAAATATATGTTAATGTTTATTCTTCATCATCCTCTTCTCTTCTGTTCTCTCTTTCCAGGTGAGTGCTCGGTGGGTGACGTACTTCATAAAAAAGAAAAAAAAAGAAGGAAGCAAGCGTTGGAGTCGGTGGAGTCCTCTCCGAAGGAGTCGCTCCTCTATCGCCCGTTCTGTTTCCAGGTAAACTTCTGCCTTTATTATCAGACACGACAGCAGGGACACAACGGTAGACGAGCAGGATGACTGGCAGTCCCTCCTCCTCCTCCTCCTCCGGTCTCCCTCCCTTTCCATGTTGGCCACATAAATAATCGCTTTTGTGTTTTGCACCCCGTACTCCCCTGCTCAAGCCACCCTCCTCCTTTCACCCGCCTTGCGTTTCATGTTTTCTTTTATAATTTCAAATTAAATGATGCATTTGGCATATAATGATGTAAAATGGTTAGAATTGCTGTGCATCCCCCTGATACCCCTTGGGGGCATGTAAATTATGCAGCAGAGCACGGCACAGCACTCCTTTGGACCCGTTGGATCGGTCCTTTGGGCTCTCAGATATGCAGCCTATCCCATCTCCCATTTCCCATGACCTTCCCTAATGGCTTTCATGTTGCCAAAGATGTGCAGGTGTGTGCAGACTCGCAAATGTGAGGGGTTTCTGTGGAAATTTGTGTCCTGAAAGGATAATTGAACGCTCTTTGCATTCGGTGTTTTCAATTCAAAGAGTTTTCTAGTAATTATACACTTTTCGGTTAGATTTGATCAATTTTTCAGGCCACCCAAAGAGTAATAAGAATTTTAACATTTAACCATCAACAAATTTATATTTTTTAATGTCTCTAAGTACAGTCGGTACCCAAAGATTATATTATTTGGTTGTAAAAGATTACAAAAGTGAATTTCAATTTCCAATAAACATTTTCAAAGATTTCCTACAAACTTTTTGTGTATATTGATTGCCATACTCGTAGGATGTATCCCAGGCTATGGGTACAAACTATGAGCATAATCGCTCACCCTTCTGGGTTATCCAGCGATGTCTGAGGGAAGGAATACAGTTAGACGGAATACAGCATTTCAGAATTTTCAATTATTAATTTTACATAGATTATATAGTACATACTACATATATAGGATTTTATTATTTTTAAAATCATTTTAGAAATCACTAATTTCACTAATTTGGACAACTTTTCAATCCTTAGATCCCAAGGAATCTTCAGAGTTTCCAAAATATTTTCCAAGTGTTTAGAGATTGTCAAAGAGAAAAGAGAATGCATAATAATAAAGATGTCAGTCACTCCTCCTCCTCTTCCTCCAGGACCATGCTTATTCTCATTAATGCATGCAGGCTTTTCGGATCTTTATAGAACAGATATACGGTACAGTAATTCGATTTAAGGATAATCTCTGTGAGATTAGATGTGAGGGATTATCTATACTAGAAAATTACGGATCGTTCCTCTGAAGACTATAACTTATGATCGTAAAGCTGCTTCTTTTGGTGCGTTACAAACGTCTGCCCAATTTGTATATACCCTTTGGATGGGTGTAATTATTGTAATTGATAGAACTTTAATCCACTGTTTGCTGGTTGCTATTTATGGGTTCTGCCATTGAATAATCCATTCCATTAATGGAATAGATTTGCATATATAAACATATACACATATATATATGTATGTATACCTTTTTTTTCGTGCAACGTGTAATTTCCGCTCAATTTAAAATCTCAATGACTGACAGAACCCGGGATGGAGCTGGATGGTTTTTGGCATGGGGAGGGGATGTTGTGCACTTATTTTGTACACACTTTTATCATTGGGTATTTTTTCCATGTGCCCCCTCCCTCCTGCATGTGTTTTCCATTTTTATTTGCACTGAAACGGAATAATATTTACTGCTTTCGAGTGGCAGCAGCAGCAGGAGGCGACCGAAACGTGGTCCTCGTCACAGGCTGCAAATCAAAAAGGATAAACTGCGCTTTCAGCCGCCATGGTCCTGCCCCTCTACACACACACACACACATATATAGCGCATGTTTGGGGTTAGAGATGTTGGATCATGGCAGGGGGTGGTGTGGCATTCAACATGATTATGAATTCGTAGCGAAAAATGCAAACTTCCGCCATTGAGTTGCAGTTGAGTTTTGCTGCTGCCCGTTTGCCGTTTGCGCTTTGATTTCGAGTTTGCATTTGCCATACGGCCATATGCATATACTACTACCACAACTACATCTACATCTACAACAACTACATCTACAACAACGACCACGACAGGCAGGGCAAAAGAGACAGACAAACAGCGGCCGAGGGAGACGGCTAGAGACGAGCGACTGAGTGAGTGAGTGAGTGAGTGAGCGAGTGAGTGGATTGGGTTAATGGTGGATAGCTGACTGACTGAATGCGTTGAACTTTTGTGTAAAGTGCAATTGCATTTTATTTTCATCCTCACGGAACGAAAGGCCCGTTAGGGGTGGTGTGCTTTTTTTTCATACTTTTTATGCGCCAATTTTTAGCAGAGAATTTTCATAGGCGCCTCCACTAGGCGTAGTTGCAGCCACACAAAATGGGGTATGCTGGGGGGGTTAGGGGGTGAATATTTTGGATGGAACATGCTCTCAAATACTATCAAACCATTATGGAATACCGAAAGAAGTCCTAGATATTATAACCAGATTTTATTGTATTTTTCTTATATACATTTGATATTTATCTTATAATTTCTCAAACATCTTTTAATAGAGCATTCAACAGTCGGTGGCTGTCGCCCTACCAGACTCTCTTTTTACCCCCATTTGCTTTGCTAATGAAAAGGATTCGCTTAGAATTTTAAGCAAATAGAACGTGAGTGGCAGGGAGAATGTGAAATGGGTGGCAGACCCCCCGAACCCATCCAATCGGTTACCCCTCCCTCGCCTGGCTGCTCTCTCTCTCCTGCCTGTGCTACCTTGGATAGTGTAATGTATGCGTGTGTTTCTGTATAATCCTGTTATATATATATAGATGCCCCACCCACACACACCCAAACCCACACAGGGACACAGCCCTGGCAGTGCCATTGCAGCAGCAGCAGCAGAATTTCCAGTTTGCCTTCATGGATATACCCGAAGCATTTTAATGCTCATTATGCATTTTGGTTGGCCTGGTCGTTGCCACCGCCCACCCACCCACTACCCACATTCACCCACCCACAGACCGGTATTCCAGCATCCACGCTTGTTTTATTATGTTTATTACTGTTAAATAATTTGTATGCAATTAATTTAGCTGCAACGAAAATAAGAGCAGGAAGAACAAGCCTGATTATGGCGCGGCCGAGTTTTCATTTCACATTTTCTCATTAGTAAACAGTAGAGAGAGAGAGACTGTGAAAGAGAGAGACAGACAGACTGACTCTGCATTGTGTGTGTGTGTGTTTGTGTTTTTGAACAAACTTGAACATTAATATTTACTTTGTTGGCAGAAGTTTCACTTTAAATACATTTGTATGCACATATGACAGAAATGGATCTGCACTCTCGTGATTCAATTCCAATTCATTCCACTGTTCTCTCAACAAGGCCTTGTATTGCTCTCTTAGTAGCAACAACGGGAATAAGATAAGTCAAGCCAAGATGAATTTGGTAATAAGGTGACCCCGTCACCACATCTGAACTCTTTCGAGGACCATCCGTCAGACAGAACGCAAGCAAAGGTGCGCAACGTAAAACGTTTGCTATCTCCTTCTAGCGCTGGTCTCTCCGAGAGCCAAGAGAGCGAGTGGATGGTCCTCTACACAGCGGACGACGTCACATTATTCTTCTTTATTTAACACCACTCCAATTCTTTTTAGCTGATGTTAGGAAACAAAAAACATTACCATGTCATGGCATATTTATCCCCCGGTGTGCATTGCTCTAAACTGGGTGAAACAAATAAAATAAAGGAAACCAGTCAAATATTAATGAAGCATTTTCGATCCACAGCGAATAATATAAGTTCCATTTTCAATATTAATTTTTAAATAGGGAAAACGAAAGGCACAACTGGGCAATGAAAAGGAACACAACAATAGAGGCCATAAAAAGAGCAACAAAACAAATGGCCAAAACAAAAAAAGCGAATGAAATCCCAAAAAAAAAAAGTACGTGGCCCCATAAAAAAAGTTTCCTCTCCTCCATCGGGAAGCCCGCAAACAAATTTCGGCAGGCGACCCAAACAAAAAAAAATACAATAGACAAAAGGCTCTGCCTCCTTTGATACGAGTATTGAGAAGCATTCAAACACAAAATATGTACCACATACATACATATATTTATATGTATTTATATGTATTGTGTTTATTGACAATCAGCAGCCATTAAAATGCCAAGTCAGACAGAGAAAAAAAAGAGAAAAACCGAAAGGAAATTAGCCTTTTTTTTATGGCCAACGAAGTTCAAGGTAACAAATATTCTGGGCGCCATTAGATTTGACCTTCGATGTGGCCATGGGGGGGAAGGGGGGTGGCTGCTCGATAAGGTTTCGCTGGAAAATATATTCGAGGTGATCTTCAAACGAAACCGAAGCCAGCCAAGCGGCAAGCAGCGGCAATGCCACAGTTGCTCTTGGCCAAATTGTAATGAGCTCAAGACAAGATCTACGTTCAATCAGTTGCGGCTTAAACGTTTCGGATGGTGGATAACACTCGTTTGTACTCGTTTAGAGGGAAATGGGTAATGAATAGGAAGGAATCCCATGAATAATTCTGCAGTGTTTTAAAGAAATTAATTATATATATCTGTTAATATAAGAATATTATCCGTCTATTGCTTTGACTTGTATCTTGTAATCCTCTTCGTCCTGCGAGTGGTTCAAAGTTCTTGGTTCTACGGGGATTAATACTCATGTTTCGCCAGGGAAGCCCACAGCAGACCTTGTCGGCACTCAACCTGATGATGTTTATAATCACAAGGAAATACAGGGGGACAGACACTCGAGTCGTTGCAATGCGGAACAACGCAGAACGACAATCGGGGGAAATGATGATGACAATGGCTAGAGTTAGAGTTAGAGTGAGACAACTGTGTACTCTACCCTACCCTACCACCGTCGTCTAGTAGCTCTTCGGCATTGGCATCCGTCAGATACATATGTACATTAGTTGGCTTCACACTGGCGATGATTGTCCATGATGCTCCGATGCCCCGATGCCCCACTCCTGCCTTGGAGAACATATTCCTCATGGTGAGAGAGTGTTGCCTGTGCTGTTGTTGGGTTGTCTTGTTACAGTTTATATAATCAAATCTCATGCTTCGTTAATTCAAAATGTCGTTACGTGTTACATGACAAGCCCGCTCGTGCTTGCTGCACGACTCGTATGTCTCTCAGCATTGTGCCACATCATCCTGACAACAGAGTGGCAGCAGCAGCGCCAGGATATGGATGTGGAATGACGATGATGTGGCGATGATGTGGCGGGAGGGAGGGGGCGATCCCACATAACTGAACAAGTGTAACGTAAATAATACGCAAGGCGCAAAAACGAATCGAATCGAATCGAATAGAACAACAAACTTGTGCCATAACCGCATCATCACTCTGGGTCCTGTCTCCTGCCCCGCCTGCATGTGAAGCCTGTGGATCTACTGATTGCGTGCTGTACATCCAGGCACTTCCTTTAAACCATATTTTGTTGTTGTCAGTCAGCGTTTGATAAGCGCCAGCACTTCAAAAGGGGGCCTGAAATTGTACTCATTTATACATATATCAAAAGCCAACCTGAAAAAATCAAATACTAAAATTAAATTTAAGGTCCGTTACTCTGCTTGATATTAATTTTGTCTTTTTTCTCCGAGTGCAAGAATCGATTACCAAAAAGAAATGTAAGGGCCGTTACTCTTCTTACTCCGAGTGCATGCTGCTGGAATATGGTAACACCATCTTGCCTCATTGGAAACGCTGTTCTTTTGGATCTTTTGGTGTATTTCAGGCAGGAGGGATCTTAATTCCGAATTTCACGAAATCCCTGAAACGTTTTGTAGGATGTTTCATCTGCAACTCCATCCTAAAGGGTATTCCACGCTTCGATTGACTTTAGCATAGTTTTTTTTAATCTTTTTTCCATACACATCCTTCGCTCAGCATTCGCTTATCCTTCAGGAAGCCTGCGGTGTTTTGAAGCCTGTCAATGGCAGGACCTAGGAGCCCATGAAAGATCCTGCTAGATGATGATAATGATGCGAAAGCTGGCCATGACTTGTAAAAGCCCATCCGTGCCCCTGCCACTGCCCCTGCCCATGGTCCTGGCGTTGACAAAAAAATGTGGCCATAATCTATATGTAGGGCTATGGCCTTCTGTAGTTGTGCTTTTGGCCCTTTTGGGGCTGGTGCGGTGCGGTGTGCGGTGCGGTGTTCAGCCCGGCCATAAACTTTATTTGCGTTTATTGTTATTGGCATTGTCTGCTCCAATTTTATGCCGCCTATAAATTTGTTTGGGCTGTCCCGGCTGCCCCGAAACGGGAATCTACTTTATTTATTTTTGTAATTTGATGTTAATGGTTTTGTTGTTGTTTGTCCTGTCTGTGTGTCCTGTGTGTCCTGGTTAGTAGTTACTTCTCGGGTTTTTATAGTTCTGTGAAGTAATTTGTCCCCGAAGTTGGGTCAACGTACAATTTCAACTCGAAACTTAACTCTTTTGCCAATTAACTTGATGGCACTTGCAAAAACTCTAAAGTTTCGCTGCCGTTTCGTCCTGTATATCCCTCATATGCACATACTTTTACATTATGTAAAGCATGCTTTTTTTAAGCGGCAAAATAAATAAAGAGAAGGCAGCAAAAAGATTGTTTATTTCACAAAAGTTTCATATGAAGGCGAAGGGAAAGCAGAGGGAAAATTTAAAACTTATGAGAACTTTCGTAAAACTTACTATACTTAATAATATTTAAGGTGAAATTCTCTCTAAAGTGGGTCCTATAGATCATCGGAAATACATTCCGTCTTGTGATTTCAAATGGGACGACTTCCGGGCTGTATTCCATTCCAAAATCGAAGACAAAAGTTGGTAGGAAGAAGGTACGAGCCCCCCCAAAAGTCTGGCACTTACCTGCCTCTCCCTCTCCCCCTCCCTCTGCCTCTGTCTGTGTGTGTGTTTGTGTTTCCTTTTTGGCCATTCGTGTTGATGTTGGCATTGGCCCTTGGCTCGGATTTTTGGCAAACAATCAGCAGCAATTATGGCCAGGCTCTAGCCTGGGTCTGGGCCGCCGCCGCCCCTGACTTTTCCCAATTAACGGCAATGGAATGTAACACACAAACGTCTCCTAATGATGCCGTCTCCGGGAGACGCTCTCTCTCACTCTCTCTCTCTCTCTCCCTCTGTCTGTCTTGCCGGTGTGTATCTTTGGCCAACCGCAAATTAATTGGCGCACTCACAATTTATTTTGTAATTGTAAAATTAATAAGTTTGTGGCTGCCGCCTGCCACATTTTGACTGCCAGAAGTGTGGGCGACGCCTGGCGATGGCTGGAGGCAACTTTTTGTGCACAATTTTTAATTGCTAGTGTCGTCGGAGCTGTCGTCATCGTCACAAACCGTTTGCCAACTTCCAGACGACGACGAAAACGACGACAACGACAATTACCAACTACGCTTCTTAGTTTTACTTTTTTTGTTTAACTTTAGACAGCATTGGGATTGGGCCTGTTGAAACTCTTGGGGGTACTACGCCAGGCAGGTACTGGCGGTGTTACCTGGCAGAACCAAGGCCCAGGAGCAGGAGCAGGAGCAGGAATAGGACTAGGAACTGAAGCAGAAGCCAAAGGCAGGGCGGAGCCATCAGCATAATGAAAAAGTTTCAAACTGTATACCCCGAACAATGGGCACAAAAAATTCGAAACTCATTTGGTTGGAAGCGAACGAATGAACAGAAAATGGAAAATTTTTAAATGTTTAAAAGCAAAGTTTGATTTCGAAATTGAATAACAAATGTAATTGGGGGGAGGGAGGGACAAGTGGGTTTTTTCTTAATCCATTGGAAAGGTAAACCAAATTGTTAAGAAAATTGTGTGCCATTCACAAAATATCTCAATGAAGGGAATCTCAAAGATGTTATTGAAGAAATGGAAATCGTTTAGAGATTCGGTGAAATTACACACAGAGCATCAAGAACATCTTGCATGGAATGAGAGGGGCGATCCATTAAAGTGTTTCAGTTTCTTTCAAGCCTTTAGATAGAGAAATCTTTTACATAATTCTAATATCTGCTATACAACCGATATATAATGCATATTTAATGATCAATAATGGATTGATATATGCCATATATACATACTAAATACATACGTAGATCATGCAAAGAAGTAGATTTAGAAAATGCATACATATGTGTGTATGTAAACTTTCAGTGAGCATATCCTAAATGAGAGCACTGCCATCTCAGGCCTTGTGGCATTCTGTCTCCTTCTGCCCTCCAGGCCATGGGCATGATTCACTCTGTCGCGAGAGCGGGCTTTTGTTCGCTCTCCGACTCTCAGTGGCTTGCAGTTACGTTACTAAGCTAACACTTGGATCTAGCTGTCTGCTTAGAGAGAGGGAGAGCTTTCTGCTTCGCTCTCTGACTCTCCTTAGCTTGCAGGCTATTGAACTACTTTACATTAATACCCGCCCACAGAGAGATGTAACTGTAAACTGTTGCACTCAAATATTTTGTATCTTACAATTCCACTGTACCTTGCACACAGCTCAGTTCTCGTGTTCATTTCCTTTGCGTTCTGGCTGTTGTTGCTCTTGCTTTGGCTCTCTCTTCGGCAATATGCTCATTATCTGCATGTATATACATATCTACATATGTACAGATGTATGTATGAATATTCATATATACATACATACATATGTATGCAGATATACTTTTGCATGCGAAAAAGAAGTCGGAACTTTTTTCCATGTTCTGTTCGCATTGTTTTTACTGTTTTTCCTGCTGCCTTTTTTTCGTTTGCTTTTGGATTTCCTTTTTTTTCAACATCTTTCTATCTAGCGCATAGAGACAGCCATCTCCTGTTGTTGTTGTTGCTGTATTAGAAACGCCATTTGATAATGGATGCCTTATTTATGTATGAGCAAAATCCCAGCATATAGCCAGCCATCTCTGGGGTGGATGGGAGGGTTGGCTGTCGCGTGGGGTGTGGGGTGTGGGGGCTGTGTCATGGCTTAGTTAACGCGCTCATCCAAGCAGTGGAAACGTGCTAAACGCTCTGAGGGTCATTAACAATTTAAAAATGAATTTGCTGGGAAAATGGCAAACGAAAACAATGTTCTCTCCCCGCCCAGACATTCTGTCCTTTTGTCTTTCTCTTTTTTTTGTTTGTTTAAGATGAAATTTAAATGGTTATGTATTATTAAGCTGAAGTTGATTGATTAAAAGAGTAAATAGACACGAACCAACACGATTCATTTTCTCTGCCGCGGCGCTGCCGATCAGAACTATGAAGCCGACGGAGCCGACGCTACACGAAGTTTTTACCCTGTGCGTGTGCCGACTGCGCTGCCTCGTGGCCTTTTCGTATGCACAGTGCAAAGGACGCTGCCGGCCTCTGCTTTAAAAGACCACTGCGCAATAAGTGTCTTCAAAAAGGGTTGTTTCCTGCTGTGGGCGAGAAAGAAAAAGAAAGAGGCCTTATCAATTGGATGATAGGTTTTTTTCAAAATTTAGGCGAAAAATACCGCAAAAATGTACGCAATTTTTTTTAAACCTGGATTTTTCAGATTTTCGCATTCTGCCAAATTCAATACAATTAAATATAAGAAACTTATGTAATGTAAAAAAAGCGCTACCTTTGGATAAATCATGAAAAATTAAAAAAATAAACTTATAAAAAACCCTTAAATAAAAATACTGTGATTACTTATTGTTAGACGTGTATGTCGGCCAAGTTTTGATAGTCTAACAGCAGGAGAATAATATCTCGAGCTTGGAACTGATCTCCGACTATGATAATTGCCTCTTCGCCTACGATTGTACGGCTGCGATTGTTTCCAATAAAACATCGAATATTCTTTCGTAAAAACCTTAACAAAACCTACCCATCCGTTCTCAAGTGATGTAAATTTACCATTTGTATACCCGGTACTCGAAGAAAAGACCCAGAAAAGACGAAAATCTGTGTCCTCCATCCATTTTTTCCTCATATTTCTATGTACATTTAATTATAAACAGCTTTTTGCATTCATTGAATTTTGTTTATTTTAAATCATCTTTCAGCATTAATTCAACTTAAAAAAGATCATTAAAAAGTATACATCTTATAAGGTTTTCGCCCTTATCATCATTTGCGAAAATGTAAGGGAGATCGTCCAGTCATTGTTGTGCCAAGTACCCCAATGAATGCCGTTACGTAATTTGACACTTTCTTCACCATCTTTATAATATTTTGCATTGAGGGAACTGTAATATTAGGAAAAATAAATTAATATGATAAATTCATAATAATTAATAACGTTAATTCTGCGTGAAAGATGTTTACCTATTGGCGCAATCCCGAAACCACCAACCACCTTCATACCATTTCGCGCAATTACTATCCTTAGTGTCATTATCCCTGTCAAATGTGGAAAACTTCATGTTCAGGTGATATTCAAGTGAATCTCCGGCTGTTCCAGAATATTTTCCCACCGATTTCAGTTTGTAGCCTTCCTCTTCGCTTCCTATTTTGAAATCGTCGTAGCGAGCATAGCCCATGGATCCATTAACCATTCCAAGTTGGATGTACAATTCATGAGGCTGTGCCAGGGTCATTTGATGTATTTTTTCGAGTCCCAGGAAGAAGTCCTCCCGGAGGTCTCCGAACCCTTGTTTGTAGTCGGTCCAAGTGCGATTAAAGTCCACTTTGCCTTTGACTCGTCTCTGGATGACAGTCCAGCCAGATCCGGAAACACTGGAATTGCAGGGCACATCGAATGGGTCTACTCCGGGCAAGCTGATGGTATGGATATCTGTTGAGTTGACGAAGGGTAAACAACTGCGGACTTCACATGTTCCTCTCAGCAGCTCGTTTTCTTCGATCGTTGCATTCAGCCTGCCTACATTTTGAATGATCTCTGATTCCAAACTTTGAATTCTCTCTTCGTACTGTTTTCTTTTATGAGCACCTTGTCGTGTTTCTACTTTAGAAATGTTTTTCAGGTATTCGATTTGTTCGTCCTTGAATTTTAATTGATTCTCCAAATAGTTTATTTTGGAGATCAAATCTATTTCTTGGTCACCTCCGGCGAGGGAGGAGTCCCCTTGCAGGAAAAGCCACAGGATGAACACCACAAAATTCGAGCTCCTCATTTTTCACTTGACTCGCGCACTGTCGATGCAAAATCAAACTGAGTGGAATGATATTTCCCTCAATTATAAAAATATATTTCGGTCCCCGTCGTCGAGACGCTGTCCGAAATTTCATTTTGGGTATCGCCCGAGGGCGTAGTGGGCTTTCCCCCTAGCATTTGAATATTTTGGAATTCCCGAAACTGATAGCACATTCATGATAAGAAACGTCTCATCCGCTATGTAGCTATCAGTTCTGTGAATGTAATGCTCTCTGCATTCGTTGTGTGCCGATTATATGTATATAGCATAAAATTGGCATGTGTGACCCCATAGAGTAGCATAGTATTTAGCACGAATTCAAATTCTCGGTACTATGGAGAATTAAACTTTTCTCAGAATGAAACGCAATGAAACATTCGATTTCCTCGAGACAATGTCATTGTACTTTCTTCAACTTTTTATACCCAATACTCTAAATGAGTGGAGGGGTATATTAGATTTGTGGGGAAAGTGGATGCCTCCGACCCCATAAATTATACATGTATATTTTTGATAAATCATCAATAGACGAGTCGATGTAGCCATAGCCTGAAACGCAGAATCGTAGTTATAGAGATATAGAGCTGTAGAAATGTTGACATTTAGAGGACAGATTTAAAGCACAAATGTAAAAATAATCAACTTCTTAATTTTTTTTTTAATTTTCTTTTTATTTGGCGAAGGTATAATAAATCACATAAGTCGTAAGTTTACATATATACTGACTGAGTATAGGGTATAAAGTAGTCAAGACATTCCCCCTGCGTATTTTTGGGGAAAACGTTTAAACCCATATTCTTAATGGAATAAAGCCTTTATTCCTGTTTGCTTTCCAGTGTGAGCTTGTCCTTTGATTGCATTTCAGTCTCTAAGCCTAAATCTGCCTTCCAATTTTTGCGACTTCGTCTTTCGTTTCTTTACCCATTTTCAAAACATCGTTTGCTGAATGCATTAGCTGTTCCTCCAAGCTCTTAATTTTGGACTTCGAATGGCATCTTTGTGCGAATTGGCAGATCCTGTTCAAGTTTATTGGCTCTAGTCACTAGAGTCTATCCAACCGACGAGTATTTTCACTCAAAAGAGGAATAATATGAAATTGCATTCAGATCAGGAAATAATACCCACATATCTGCGATAGATATCTTCAGAGGGAAACAGCCCCGGCACACCCCGAGAAGGGCTCTACATTTTAGAAAGAAAATCGAAAAGGTTTTCCTGGCAAATCGATAATAAAAATGAATCCCAACCAATAAATACATTTTTTTTTTGTATATTTTGTTATTAAAATATATTAATTGCTGCATACATCATTAAGTTAAATCTTTATTTATTCTTAAAAAATTGCAGTAAGCCGGAGAAATATAGAAAAACTATATATAATAAGAATGATATTTTCCAGGCCTGGAAACCTGTTAAAATCAGACTTTTCATTGGCATTTTGCTGCACTTTAAAGGATTTAACGCTATCCAGGGGACGCTCGATAAAAATATTTATGCAAAACAAAACATGAAACAAAGGAAGAAAGCAGAGAAATTGCTTTCTGGCAAGGAAAAGGGGAATGGATGAACGAATTGTAACCAAATATGCGAATGGTTGCATTCGAAATGGTTTTCTCAGCCTGCACATAACCCAGTTTCCTATTTTTTCTTTTCGCATATGGCAATGGCAACCCTATTGATATTTGCATATGTGTGTGTGTGTGGCCAGGGGCTGGGGGAGGAGGAGGAAACCATTTCTAGGTTATTCATGGCACTCGACTATGAAATATGTTTTAGGGCTTCCGTAGGGGTCAGGCCGCATGGGGCTGGCTCTACATGAATTTATGAATGGTTTTAATTGAAAGAGTATCCGCAGCAGCCCAAAACCCATCCAATATTCAAAGTCCCCGCCCCTCTGGTGCCTGTCAACGCCCAACGAATGATGCATTAAACACAGATTATGCGTTTGTTTTTTGTTTTATCTTGTTTGAAATCTGCGCTAGGGATTTTCGAGTGCGTCATTAAAAGATAAACTCTGAAGAGGAGATAACTTTTTTAAGGCCTCCACCATTCCAGCATTTGAGTGACTTATCAGCAGGCGAAAACAAAATTTATGAACTTCAAGAATGAGCCTCAAAACGGAAAGATTATTACTGCAATGTCATTGTGGGTTTTAAGCTTTGAGGGCCAACTGACTCTTAAACAGATGGCAGAATAAAGAATTTAGTTTCTCTCTCCCAGTGTGGCTTGGAATTTGAATTACCATGTGCTTAAGGAGAGCGATCAAACAGCTTCTCTCTCCGGCAGCTCTCTCTCCCAGGGAGACCCGTTCATTTTGGGGCTTTGTGAGGAGTAAATAGATTTTTTAAAGATTATTATTTCCAGCATGGAATATATTTGATTTCATAATAATCCCCAACCAATAAAGAGCTATAAATCGTACCGAAATCTCCTTTGATATCCATTATTCGTCCATCAGCTGTCAATCCCGCCCCTCCCTGACCTACTATTTGGTTGATTGTCCAGCAAAACGAAAATAGCATTAGGAATAGGTTGTAGGTTGGGCCTTTTGGCATAACATGCGATTAGTTTTCACAGCACACAAACAGACAGATAGACGCACGAGGCAATGCACCGTGTCTAATGATGCAACAAAGTCCTCCCCGAACACACTCGTCGAAAGTGGGATGGCGAGGGGGGAGGGAAGGGAATCAACAGGCAGAACGAACCGAACGTACGAGTAAAATGTCAATTGCATTAGCCCTTTGTCAACAGCGCACTTCAAAGCCCAACAGATGGCAGCAGCAACTGCAAGTGCAACTGCAACTGCAACTGGCAGCTTCCTGCAATTAAAATGTGTAGCTATCTTCACTTTTATGGTAGGTATTCCATGTAAAAATACAATGTTTTAAATTCTAATACCCAGCCATGCCTCCCATGCCCCCCATGCCTCGTGTTCGTGGCGTTGTTATGTTCTCAACAGCTCGCTGCTTGGATGGCTGTTGTGTGCCTCTGCCCTCCAGTGCAGTAAATGACATTATTAACCCAGTTTCCAGTACTTTAGGCTTACAATACACACACACACACTCACACACACAGACACAACATGCGTGTATGTGTGGGCGCTCAGCCATCATGCGCTTCGACACCCACAACAAACAGCAAACGAGCCACACAAAAACCTGTCTCCATACATGAACCGATTAAATACCCTTGCTTTGCTTCAATATAAGGGCATTGATTTGGTCTGACAGCTTCAATCCCATGAATTCATTATAAGTAGAGGTACAATCATTTATCTGGTAGAAATTTCTTCATCTATTCCGTCCCCTTCCCTTTCACTTGCACTCAGCAAACACCCAAGAATCACCTTCGAAAGTAGATCTCTTATCACTTCGTCTTTACGATCCACACTCATGCCAAAGCACAGAAGAAAATAGTATAACAGAGAGACAGTAGAAGATCATACACTGAGCATAATTTCGTACTCGATTCATGCAACGCAATGTTCCTTAAAGTGAAGTAAACATCCAGTAACCATCTAAAATAATTTGTTACGCATTCAGATAAAATACAATAGATTGAGTCAGGTATAATTCAAGTAGGGATCGATCATCCAACCCGTATAATTTTGGTATTAAGTTAGCAGGTACGAAAAAATGTGCAGAAAAAATAATAGAACAATAATGAAAACATATCTGGAAAAATACTAGAAATATCCAAATATAAAAACAAAAAAAAATAAAAAACTATTACAAACATTCTCATAAAAATACTCTGAAAATACTAGACACAACATACACAACACAATAATTAAAAATACCAACAAAAAATACTGTAAATAAAAAATTAAAAAGTTCATTAAAAAAAATTAAAAATTGCATTAAAAAAAATAAAAAAATCATAAAAAAATATTTAAAAATGCATTAAAATTTTAGAAAACTCTACTATAAAAATACTGTAAATAAAAAATGAATAAATTATTTTAAAAATAAAAAGTATTACCAAAAAATACTATTAAAATACTGTAAATAAAAAAAATAAATTTGTACCAAACAAAAATACTGTAAATAGCAAATTAATAAATTAATTAAAAAAATTAAAATTATTACGAAAAAAACCTGCTATAAAAATACTAAGAATTTAAATAAAGTCTACGAAAATTTCTTTAATAAAGTTCTGATAAAATACCAATCCCAAAATATTAATCCCAAAAGATAAAATTCACATTTAAAAAAAATACTATAAAAATTTTAGATATCAAAAAAGTTGATACCAAAATAAAAACAAAGCGTGACTATACTTAGGGGTAGTATAATTCTATTTTTTTTTATTTAAATTCGCTTAGGGCATTTACGACTTCTGCTTAAATTGATTGATTGATTGATTTACCGACAAACAAAATGGCAGATTGCAGATTAGAGATTGCAGTGTAGAATTTTCGCCAGTTAAAGTTTCTGTTGAAAATTCCGTTTTTTCAGCTTTTCATTTTTTGTTGAGAAGATGTTCTTGCTGCTGTTTATTTTTCGCTTCACGAGCTTCCTATTATGTTGTTCTCGCAGTTAGTTGTGGGCGTTAAGCCGACTACCGGATCAGCATACCAGTTGCAGTGTGTGTGTGCCACGCCCCCAGAAGGTGGGGGCATCACCATAGCTCCACTGCCAAGCATCTTCCCTGCCCTCACACAGTAACTACTTATGCAGTCAACGCCTTGCGCTCCAGAGTCAACAATGTTATTAGGAAAAGAGAGAAAAATAAAATCACACATGTGTGTAAATGAAAGTACAATGCGGTATACATTCACATGAGTGAATGAATGAATGAGTGAATGATTTCCACTGTTTGGAAACACTCTTTCGAGTGTTTATTACAGATTTCTCCGTATTCTGTGGGTCTTGTTTGGGTCTGTCGATGGCGGCCTGAATAATTTAAGCGTAACAAATACCCAAGTGATTAATTTGCTACAGAGATGGCTGGCTGCTTCTCCTTCTCCTTCCTGCGAGCATCATTGGCTCTCCCAAGGGTCTTTCTATGCAGCATTTTCTCTTTCTGGGCCACCTTTTGTGCAGTTTCCGTTCCCGTTGCCCATTGCCGAAGGACGCACGGGGCACAGTTCCTTGATGCAGTGTTGCGGCTAAGTCATTGTTGGCGGCAGCCTTTAAGCAAGCTTAATTCGTACGGCCACTTGTCCTAGTCGGTCCATCTAAAGCATAAGAGACCAAGAGAGAGAGAAAGAGAGAGGGAGAGGACTCGGAGACAGAGGGAGAAGGACAACAGGAGAGGAAGTTAGTTAGTTAGTGAGTTTTAGTTGGATCCCTGATGTTGTCTTTTCCGCTGTTGTTGTCTGCTCATAAATCCAATTATAAGTTATAAACTGATGCTCTTGGACATTTTCCCCAAGCTCATTGCAATACTGTACATATTTATATATTTTATCTAGAAATAATGAGCGAAAAGCGCAGGAACAGAGCTCGATATTTATTTTACCCTAGGTATGCTATGTGTGTGTGTACCTTCCGCCTTTATGTTGACCCTCTTCTCTTAGTGCTCCATATTTTCACTTAACGACTACAGATGCCCTTTACGTGTCGAGCTTAAATTGGAACTTATCAGGCGCTTTTTATACCCTGTAACTCGAAATGAGTAGAGGGGTATATTAGACTTGTGGTGATATTGGATGTGTGTTACACCCATAAGCAAGAGTTTCCTTGATCTGCATCAATAGCCGGTCTATATATCCATCCATCGCTCACTCTCCATTTTTTCTATACATCTTCCTTTAAAGATAAACAGCTCTTGGCATTCATTGAATTTGTTTATTTTATAATTTGTTTCAGCATTGCTTCAACTACAAAAAGATCATTAAATAATATACATTTTATAAGGCTTTTGGCCTTATCATCATTTGAGTGAATGTCAGGGAGATGTCCCAGTCATAGTTGTGCCAAGAAGCCCAATAAATGCCGTAACTCTGACTGCCACTGCATTTACCATCTTTATAATATTTTCCATTGAGGTTACTGTAATATTAAGAAAAAGAAATAAATATGATAAATTCGTAATAATTAATAGCGTTAATTCTGCGTAAAAGATGTTTACCTATGGACGCATCTCGAAAACCACCAACCACCTCCATAATCTTGCGCGCAATTGCAATCATCAATGTCATTATCCCGATCAAAAGTGGAAAACTTCATGTTCAGGTGCCTTTCAGTTAGTGAATCTCCGGCTGTTCCTGAATATTTTCCCACCGATTTCAGTTTGTAGTCTTCCTTTTCGCTTCCTATTTTGAAATCGTCGTAGCGAGCATAGCCGGTGGATCCATTAACCTTTCCAAGTTGGATGTACAATTCATGAGGTTGGGCCAGGGTCATTTGATGTATTTTTTCGAGTCCCAGGAAGAAGTCCTCCCGGAGGTCTCCGAACCCTTGTTTGTAGTCGTTCCAGTTCCGATTAAAGTCCACTTTTCCATTGACTCGTCTCTGGATGACAGTCCAGCCAGATCCGGAAACACTGGAATTGCAGGGCACATCGAATGGGTCTACTCCGGGCAACCTAATGGTATGGATACCAGTTGAGTTGACGAAGGCTAAGCAACTGCTGGCTTCGCATTTTCCTCTCAGCAGCTCTGTCTCCGAGGTTAGATTTTTGATTTGGGAGTCTTTGTCGCGAATTGTGGACTCGAATGATTTCACTAAACCATCCTTGTCCTTCAGCTGGTCCTGGCAGTGTTTGATTTCCGTCTCCTGATCCTTTATCTTGGCCTGTTTTCCTTCCATCTCTTTCGTCCTGGAGATCGATTCATCATGGCTGTTTTTGGCTTCTGTTTCCAATTCGTTTATCTTGTCTGTCAGTGCTTTATTGTCTTCCGATTTGGTGTTCAGCTGTCGCTGGAACTCTTTTACTTGCGTTTCCAGATCCATTATCCTGGATCCTTTTACCTCGACTGCTTCCTTCAGTTGCACCTTAAGATCCTCCATTAGTTTATTTACCATTTCCATTGTGTTGGCTAGCTCCTGTTTGCTTTCCAGCTTGGCGCTGTAAGCTTCTTTCTCGCGGACTTGAATCTGCTTTCCAATTTTTTCGACTTCGTCTCTCGTTTCTTTCCCCATTTTCAAAATATCGCTTATTGAATGCTTCAGCTGTTCCTCCAAGCTCTTTATTTTGGCATCCGACTGTTCCTTCATAGAGTTGGCAAGCTTCAGTTGGCCTTTCAGTTCCGCGATGGTAACATTTTTAGCGCTGGTTTCGTCCTTCAGTTCGCTGATCTTCGTATCCTTGCCCTGGCAAAGGGCAGCGTACCTCAGCAGGGGCTTCACAATCGGATAGCAAATAGCGCCACAGTACTCATCATCCTCATCGCTGGACACCTCACAGTGCTGCAAACGGAATACCCAACGAATTAGTTTATTTCAATTTACATTTCTCACTTCACTCAATTCTCACCGCACTATTCTCGGAGCCACTTCCAGTGGAGAGGGTGATGTCTCCCCTTACGCGAAGGAAGAAAAGGACAATGATCCAATATATTTGCATTTTAACTTTTAATTTTAATTCAATTGATATTCCCGTTGAAATATTTAAATCAGACTGAATGTGGGATGAGAGGCAGAAGTCTTCTTATATAGCAGTGCTTATCAATCAATGCCATTGATCATGCTTGCAGACGACTTGCATGTTGTTTTCGAGATAATAAATGGAGCAAATCCTATAAAGTACCTATTGGTAATCTTCCAAGTTGATAACACAATGGCCCTATACTAGGTGTTATGTATTGTCGTTCTGTGTGTAAGTTCAGCGAACTCCTTGTTATTTATTCTTTTATTTATTAATTTTTCATTGGATTTGAGTTCGTTGTGTTATTTATCGCTGTCTATCTCCACCAATGGGTGGAGGTGTCCTCCTGCTGCCAATGTGGCCTGTGGGCTGTAGCCTGTGACTGAGGGAATGATAGCCCGAACGGAAACTAATGATTACACTCCTTCGTGGGCCTTTAATTTTATTCGTTTGCATTTTGTTTTCCGCACTTTTGGGCGTTCGTTTTGTGTGGGGAAACTACTTTTAATTACAAGACTCGTTGAGTTTTGACCAGAACCAGCGACCGCGCCCCGCCCCGCCACCGCCCTGCCCCCCTAGCTGTTGGCAATTTATGTTGCACTCTGGCGAGGAGAGTGCATAAAGTTTCCCAAGTGGCGAAGGCAATTTTGTACTTGACATGATGTTGCATGGCTCATGGCTATGGCTCTGGCTTTTGGTCTTCTCCTGCCAAGAAGTGGGCGGAGATGTGGATTGTGGATTGGGGTTGAGGAATGAGGGTTTGCGGTTTTGGTGGGTGGTTCCTGTTCCTGGTCCTGGTGCTGGTAGTGGGGCTTGTGTTTGCATAGGTTACGGCGGTGAAATCGTTAGTTAAATGAAGCCTAGTTTTAGGTAAGTTTCTGGTATGCAAATAAATCTGTGTAATTATAAAGTTTCTGGCTATGTTTCTGAACTTTTATAGCTGTTCAAGGGTTTCGCGTTTATAATTAAAGAAAATGTGAATAAAATCTCTAAAAATTTCAAAAAAATATAAAATTAGTTTGGCGCTTTTTTGTTATTTTTTTTAAGTGAAGCATTGTTGAATGGATGGGCTCTGTTGGCTGGCATATTGTGGTATTTTCTGGTATGTCTTCTAGTATTTTTGCTGTGAAAATGCGCAATAAACATCAATTTTCAATCATGACTTTATGTGGTATATTTTTTTGATTTGGTAATTTTTCTGGTATAACAAAAAATACTAAAATTTTAATTCTGCTACATTTTCAAGTTGCGAAAATTGCAATATTGCGAATGAAAAATTGTATTATACTCCGGAATAATGTGTAGTATTTTTTCAGTATTTGCAAAAACTCGTGCTCCGAAATTATGGTATTTTCTTATCTATTATTATGTTTTGTGTAAAAACCGTAGGAATGATATGGTCTTCTATTTTTCAAGTATTTTTTGGTACTAAGTACTTATTTAAGCGTATTTTTTGAATATATTTTCTAGTATTTTATGTAGTATATAATATAGTATATACTAGTATATATATACTAGTATTTTATGGTATTTTCTAGTATATTATGGTAATTTATTCTATTTCTAGTGTTTTATGGTATTTTTCTAGTATTACGTGGTATTTTTCTAGTATTATATGGTATTTTTTGTAATATTTTTCTGCCATTTCACATTTTAATAAAACTGCATAAAAATATGGGTTTTTTTATTTATTATTTTCTCTAGTATATTTCGGATATTACGCGGTTTAAAGAATAAAAAAGGAGTGAAAGAGAATATTTGTTTTTCTTCTGAAATTCCATTTCAACCTTAAAATCACCAACTTCATTTGATGGTGAATATTTTTAGATAATCCGCGAAAAGGGGTAAATTATAATTGAATATAATTTTATTTTCTGGTTCATATTTTTTTTCTATTAATATTAATTGTGAAAAGAGAACTTGTGAAAGGGAAAAGCTCTATAGAAGAATACTCCGAGCAACTCTTTGACAACAGAGAGAAAAATGAACATTTGTAATTACAACTTTAGAGAAAGAGAGAGAGAGAGGGGGGAGTCCTTCACAAAAGGTGCTCGCTGTCGAAGTTTTTTAATTGAAAATACTCTCGTGTTGACGTCTGCCCCCCCGTCAAAGTCTCTCTCTGTCCCTGTCATATGCACTTAGTGCAACTCCCAGGGGCACCATTTCCTTTGACTTTTCCCCAATTAAAAAACTTTGCCCCCCATCTAAAGTTGATTCAGTTTACACACTTTTCTAGCTGCAGTCTGCAATCGCCGCGCGATTTATGGCAAATATTATTAACATATTAGTAACTCATCTGTGAACTTTTTGGCAGCGGAGTATTACCATTGTTCACGAATGAAAGTTTGGTGTTTTGTTGCTGCCCCGCCGACATATGGCAATGCCATCTCCGACTTCAGACTTCAGACAGACACCAAACAGAATCACAAAACAATTTGAATATCTATATGTACAGTGGAGTGAAAACTTTGTCGTTGCCAGCAGACGGGACTCGTGGCTATGTTGTCTAGACGCCATTTCCATCAAAACTAATAACCTTTGAAATATTGTAAAGCCAGACAACCCAAGGAGCAGCTAAAATATGCTTAATGACCCAAAAGTTTGCGCTACAGATTACAGTTGTGTGTATTGAAATAAATTAAATGAACTATTGACAACCGACCAGCAGATGGAGGTGGAGGTAGGGAGTGTGGCAAGAACTTTTCAAGTCTGCTGCATACATTTTCCCCCTTAAGTCTGATGAGTTTTTGTCTCTGGCTAAGACAATGATATTGAAAAGCAGTTTTCTTTCAGCCAGCTGCGCTTTCACACGCTTTAAGCCCTCTAGAAAGTTCATTCCCCTCTGCATTCCATCAGTTGCAGGGATTAGCCATACCTCGATTACCTTTTCATCTAATTGAAGTGATTTTTGGCTTTAAGAGGGGTAGAGCGAGGGAGCATTCCCTATCGAAATGATGTCTGGTTAAATACTCAAACTCAGACCTTCCCCTCCGGCTGCTGTTTGCCGTCTGGGTTTCTGTGTGTAATTTATTAGATTTTGGCAAATATTTTGCCAGAAGCGCATTTCACTGTCAGAAGATGTGGCGTCATGGCCCAGACAGTGGCCAAACGGCGACGCGGACTGCTTATGATGTAATGTTTTCATAAGCACATCTCTGCCTTCCTCTCCCTCTCACTCTTTCTCCCACTCTTTCTCTCTCTCTGTCGAGTCTTTTGTTTGGGAAAGAAGTTGCTTTTCTAGACAGTTTTCCTTCGAACATTTTCCTCTCATTGTTTTCGCTGCTCCTTGGGGCTGCTTGCAGCTGACAGCTGCCTGCCAATAGTTGATTTTCACAATATCTTGTACGCTTTCCACTTGATTTTCCCCCGGTTTTCCACTGGCTAGCCCTTGTAGCTCGGATTTCTGCGAATTAAATGAAATTTGTAGCCGATTTTGGCGTTGGTTAAAATGAATTAATTATTTAATTTCGATTTTTTTTCGCCTATTCTGCAAAATATAGAAGGAGCTCTCTTTCGTCCATTTCCCCATAAATCTCTGGCCTGAGATTCCCCTGGAGGAGTAGTCGAAAGTCGGAGAGATATCAACCAATCGGTGGAACTTTTTTCCGGGTTTTCCTTTTGCTTTTTCTGTGTGTAAATATTGATTACGCGCATAGCACGTACGCCACTTGAGCGCCAAGATTTTCGCCCTCAGAACTGAGTGGAACTGGAAGAGAGGGAGAGGGAGGTGGAGGTGTAGGGAAGGTCCTGTAGGCTCTAGGATGAAGTGAGATGTGAGGTGGTTTAAGTGTCTTGTGTGTGTGTGTGTGTGTGTGTTCTGTTTGCCTCTCTGGTTGTGGGGCGGGCGGATTGTGGCACACGTCCTTGTGCTAGTTTCCAAGTTGCCTGCCTGCCTGCCGCCTGAGATGCCGACTTTTCCGCTGATGTCTGGCTTTTTGGCTGCCCTGGAAATTGAAAGTCTCTTTCGCTGCCTCTCCCCCTCCTCCCTTCTGTTAGTCCTTGTGTTTGGCTTTCGAAAACATTTAACGTAATGCCAGGAGGACACGTGCCCGTGCACCCAGCCATCAATTGAGCTTCTGTTGCCATTTATTTACCCAACTGTTTTGGCTGCTCTTACCGCTGGGCGTCCCACTGTGCTGTGTGTGTGTGTGTGGCACCTGGTTGTTGCTGCCATGTGTTAAGTGCTAATTGGGTTAGTCGTAGACTCCAATTCTTGGCCACTGTTCTCCTTCTGCTGATTAATATTTAAAATTACTTAATGGCTAATGCCGCTAATTATATCAAAGTGTGTGTGTGTGTGTGTCCAACGACAACAGCATGAAAATAGAATTGAAAACTAAATCCTCCCCCCTTCGTTTATCCTTTCAGCTGCAGGACTGGCCTGTGCCGTTATTCTTCTGCTCCTGGCTAATTAAAGTTGCAAGTACTTGGCCAGCAGCTGGTCAGGCATTAAGGCTTTCCCCTCTTCTTTCTTCGCTGGAATCGGGCTAATGACGCGGTGGCAGCGAATGGTGTTGCAAGACATGTGGCATACTAAACAAGGGAGTCTTTACTTTAAGACCAAGAGAGTGAGGGAGTCTCAAACGCAAAGCGCTCTCTCTTTGTGGGGTCTTATTTTGCGAGAGAGAGAGAGAGAGAGAGAGAGTTTGCCGAATGCGCTGGGAGATAGGAAGAGGAACTTCTGGCTGAGAGAGCAATGGACTGAGGGAAATGCAAGAGCGTGTGCATGGCGTAAGAGAAGATCAAAGAGAAGAGCGCCTCAGGGCAGAAGAGAGCAGCAGGCAGCTATATTAGGTGATCCTTAAATCAAAATGAAACCAAGAAACCGCAAAGGAAGTTGCTGCAACATAATCAATAGATTTCCCCCTAAATGCTGCCCCCCCCCCATTGAACATTGGCATAATTTGGGAAAATTAATGGACGAACACTGGCACACACACAACACAGAGCATTCGGGGGCATAAATATAACGATAAACACATCAACGCCCAGGATAACAATTTAGAGTATCATTAAGGACGATTGCAGAACCCTTTCAGCCGGGCAGCAGACAGCAGGCAGCACAAATAGACATAAATTTAAATGGCTAAGGGGCTCATGCCACCTCCTCTTGCCTGCCTCCTGCCTCCTGCCCCAACGTCTGCCAAAACAAATGTTTGCCAGGAGGACAAAATGCAAGTTGCAGCTGCGCTGCTGCTGTTGCAACCACCAACTGTGACTGTCCTTTGGTGGTTGCGGTTTCCACAATCTCTCTCTCTCTCTCTCTCTGTCTGTGCTCGTCCTGCCAGGCCACGCCACATAATCAGGACAAGTGTCCTGGGTTGTGTGCGACATTTTGCCAGGTTGCATGTTGCATTATTATTATTATTTTATATGCATTTCCATGCACTGAAGAAAAAACACCCAGCGACTTCTTTCGAGGATATCCCTGACTTTACATAGATTTCGCGCAGTGTAATGGATGGCCCCCCTGTGGGAGGCGGGCTCTCGGCCTGGCTTTAATGTACAGGTGACATTACTACGGCTGGTGGGGGGAGGGGGAGGATGTAGCAGGAGCAGCAGATGGATCTCCATCCAATGGAGAACTTAGCCTTGAGCTAAAGTTGAGCTCTCTCCCCCTTTCTCTCTCTCTTTCTCTCTCCCTCTGTGATGATTTATGCACGTGTTTGGTGTGAAAAATTTACATTAAATGCATACACAGAAGCGAAAGTGTTGCCTGGAGAGAGAGAGAGAGAGCATGTGGCATGCAGCCAGTGGCAGAAAGGACTCATGGGCTGCACAGGAAGTGAAAGTGTGTTTCTGCCCCCCCTCTCTCTCTTTCTCCCTTTCTCGCTGTCGTTGCGGTATTGAGGTCACTGGTCATTATCAAGATGTTGCAAAAGA
This sequence comes from Drosophila algonquin, assembly GCA_035041765.1. Taxonomy (NCBI): domain Eukaryota; kingdom Metazoa; phylum Arthropoda; class Insecta; order Diptera; family Drosophilidae; genus Drosophila; species Drosophila algonquin. Next base: position 44,727 of record JAWNKY010002918.1, read on the forward strand.
AATCCCATAAAGTGTGCTGTGACTCTAGTCCAAGACGCCGTCTTGCCTCCTCGTCTTGCCCCGTCGTCTTGCCCCCCGTCTTGGCTCTCATTTGATATGCAGGGCAGATAAAGGCCAACGCGCATTCAGTGCTCCTCTATGCTCGACTCTGTGTGTGTGTGTGTGTGTGTCAGTGTGTTGGCCTGAAAGAGAAGAAAGCGGGGGATAGTTTAATGCCAAAGCAAACTGTTGAGCAAGCAAATATCTTTCTCTTACCCCGAGGACTCGAGGGATGTTCAAGCAGTACCAAAAAAAGATCACGACGCTGGGAGAGTCTGCCTTATAATATTATAAATAAATGCTAAAAAAATATATAAAAAAAAATTTTAAAAAAATAATCTAAAAAGAACAAAAATAATAATATTATTAAAATAAAAAATAATATTTAAAAAATAAAAAATGGTAAAAAAAATAAATATTTAGAAATAAATATTTAATAAAATAAATAATAATATTTAAAAAATTAAAAAATAATATTTAAAAAATAAAACATAATATTATAATGTATATAATATTATAAAATATAAAATAATAATTAAAGAAAATAAATAATAATGTTTAAAAAATAAATAGTAATATTTAAAAAATTCCAGGACTGCTTTCATAGGGTTCCGGATTTCAGTACCCAAGAAGTACACAAGGCACCAAAAATTCATTTCTAGAAGCCGCCGAAGTGACGGTGATTAAGCGGGAGTGAGAGAGAGAGACAGTGTGTGCTTTGAGCTGCTGTTCCACATGCCACATAGTAGTCGGTGATAGAAAGTTCCGCATGCCACATTGTAGTCGGTGATAGAACTGTGCCTGCCAAAAGCTAAAAGAGTTAACGTCGATGGTTGGGGGGTGGGGAGACTCTCTGGGTAATTATCCGACATCCTCTACCAAGTCCAAAAGCCGATTTGGACCCTCGTCCTAGGGTCTCGTGCACAGGAAGTGGCCCACAGAGAGCTTCAATTAGCTGGCAATCCGGCGCTGGAGTGTGTGGCACGCCCCTCTATAGACGTTGGGTTTTTGGGGATGTACATTTCTAATAGAGCTACAGTCCCAGCTATACGTCGATGATTCAGATTTAGAGATTGGCCTAGAAGATTTGCAATCGAAATGGAATAAGTCCTGAGTCACAACTCAGCTGTGACGTATGACTATTAGCTGTAATCTGCTCTCTCTGTTTCAGGCATTCATTCATTCATTCATGCATTCATTCATTCCACCCCTCATTGACTTATTTCGACTGGCAGGCATTTGGCACTCTTTTTGGCATTCGTTGCGAAGAGCATTCACTCCTCCCTTTCGTTGCCGACTTCCTTCTGGCGAAGGCATTGAAAGGAGGCGCAATAATTCTTTCCTCCGCTGCAGCAGTATATCCTTCTACACATTTCACGCCCACGGCAGGGGCAGGGGAAGGGGCTGGAGCAGAGGTAGGGGCTGGAGTAGGGGCTGAAGCAGAGGCAGGGGCTGGGGCTGGAGCCTGGGTAGGCCACTCTGTGTATGGCACGCCCACAGTCTGGCAAACAGCCTTTCAATTTCAGTTGAGAATTTTTTGCAATGCACGAACCTTTGCAATTGTTTGCACTTTTCTCTCCCCGCGCTCCCGCGCTCCTGCAATCCTGCACTCCTGCGCTTCCTGCGGCATCCTGCTGCAAATTTACGCGTCCCGGTTTGAGGCTTTGTCGAAAGGCATAACGAAAAACGCCTGTAAAATCCACCTTTGGGGCCAGTTTCTGTGTGAATTTTCCTCCTTTTTGCGCTCTCCAGAACAAATTGCATAGACATTTGTTATTTTCGGCTAAAGCGGCTTTCAGCTTGTTGTATTGGCATTTCTACTTGCCCCCGTACACTGTATATACATACATGTATGTATATGTAGGTACATAATAAACATACATGTAATATATACTCTTACGGAGAGTAATATATGCCTGCTCTGATATACATTTTGGACGGGAGAGCAAAAGGAAATTGCATTTTTATAACCTCGCTACGTTTCCTTCTTGGGTTTTCTTAAGTCCGCTTTATACCTGTTGTTTATTTGTGGCCTTTTTCCCCACTGGTTGGCAGTCTTTTTCCCCTTTGGCTTTGTCTTTTGCATCTGCTTTGGGCTTTTACTTTTTTGTCTTTGTTTTTTCCTTTTCTTTTTGCTTGAAGCAACTTGCGCGACTCCTAACGATCTCCCCAGACTCCAGCCAGAGCCCAGATGTGGGTCTGGCCATTGTGTTTGAGGGGGAAAAGGTGAAATTTATAATGTGTATTTCTGGTATTGAAGGACAAATTTTATGGCATTTTAGTTGACAGTTGAAAGCCGAAAGCATAATTCAAATGCCTTTACAGTGGCCCATAGAAGTAGGCAATGATATTTGTATTGCCCATGCCGTCTATGCATGTATGTATGTATGTATTTATGGGAATGTGTGTCTGTATGTGTGGTAAAGTGGATACACTTTGGAATGGAGTTATTGCCTTAGCATTAGGTGTTTTATTTTATGCCTAAATTTAAATAAACTAATACGAATATTTTGTTTTATTTTGTTTTTTTTTTAGGTAAGAAAGACGATCTCCTGATGGATTCATAGCACGGAGTGAAAGCAGTTCTTGGCGGTATTTAGGAAGCGTTTCCTACTCTATAAAGTATATATATACGTACATATTTTCTTGTACGAAAGCATCTACTAGATTACAGAACAAATTGCCTTTATATTATATCCAGAATGATTGAAAACAATTCCCCGTTGCTCTACCTCCAGTGGGGCACTCCCTGGCGGATTTAACTATCGGATGGGACTTCGTTGGTGGCAAGAGCGATAGAGAGGGAGAGAGCCAGATGTGGAGGACAGTGCGGTATGGAATGAAGATAAACAGAGTGCAGAAATATACATATTGTACAATTTATGTTTATAGTAACTGAGTGACGGGCCTGACCATGACCTGACCAAGATTACTTTTATATTTCTTTATTTAAAAACATATTTAATCGTTCATTGAATTCGGTTATATAGAATCGTTTGTCAGCATTGATTTAACTATTAAAATATCATTAAAGAATCTTCATATTATAGCGGCTTTGGCCGGATCATCATTTGTGAAAATATCAGCGATATCGTGTAGTCATGGTTGTG
>JAWNKY010002932.1:0-52820 GCA_035041765.1 Drosophila algonquin
CTGTATGCGTGTGCAGCTGTGGCGTTGGCCTATGTGTGTGAGAGCGTTACAGTTATGTTTTGAGCAGTAACAATAGCAACACAACTATGCGCGTAAAAATAGGTGCTTAAGCGGAAAAATACAATGATGAGCATATGAATAGGGAAAGTGAGAATATGTATGAATATAAAACTATACAAGAGTAATTAAAATAGGCGGCTTATTTCTGAACAACCTAAAGTAGAAAGTTTAAACAAGAACGGTGAATATTTTTAATGACTTGACTTAATAGCCTAGCCTTTACGTAAACTTCATAACTTAACAGAAAATTTAAAACGACCAATTTTAAAAATTACTACAAAAGTATTTCCTGGTATCCATTGGAATTTCGCTAGGTAATTTGAGGAATACGTCATATGTTGATATATGTATTCCACATCGTTATATATATATATATATAGTAGTAGTAGTAGTAGTAGTAGTATATATATAAATATATATATATATATATATACAAATTCGTCAACAAGCTGAAGAAGAACACACAACACAAAATGTGAGGCTGAGCTTTAGCTGTATGTGTGCACATATCTTGTTTGCATTGGTTTTTTACAACGCCGCTGTCGAAGAAAACACCCATTACTTTAGAGTTGATTGATCATTAATATCCATATTCAAGGATGATATACATATGTATATATGTTTTTTAGCGTTTACTACTTTTTTATATATGATCAAATATATTATTGTATAATACAATACACCATACAATGAAATATATATTTGTGAATATACATATATAAGCTTAACGGCATGTCATAATTTGTTTTATATCTTAAAAACCCTACATTCGATTGTTGTCATTATTTTTGTGAATATTTAAAGAAATTTAAAGAGAATTCGAGTCGTACAATTTATTCGGGTAGATCTGGTCATATCTTTTCATGTCTTTAATCAAAGTCACAAAACTGATGCGATCCATTCGATTTTGAATTAGTGTGATGGATGGTGCCCATCTCAGTGTGGAGATTCCGATTACAGAAGAGGATCTACTTGAACAGACCGAAGAAGAGATACCCAGTAAGCCATCCAGAGCAACTAGATGATGAAGATGAAGAGACAACGTAGATGTCATCCATCACACTTCAAAATTTTAACAATTTTCTGTACATTCTGTTCTCTAAAAAATTATCACAATTGAATTTAACATGTACAAAATAACAATTATTCTGCTATTATAAGGCAAAAAGGGTCGACTCTTAAAATGCTACAGTGAAGGGTGGCGCGAGCACAAAAATCAAAACAAAGTTGGGAGAGCGAAAATTTCAGTTGTGCGCTCATACACACTTGCAAACACGCAATGTACATGCATGCTCATGAGAACAAATACACTCTCACGACTCGCCGAGTAGCTGGTCCACACATGCACAACACGCAAAATAAGCGAGAATACATGTGCACTCATACACTCTCACGACTGGTGTAGCTGATGCCCGGGTGTAGCTGATGTCTGACTTTCGTGCGGAAATTTTCAGTGTATGAATTGTCATGTCTATATATATATTGTTTTGATCAGGTCACTAGTTCAGTTCAGTTCGTGGTTCCGTTCTCTTAAGCTGTTATGACGGTATGACATTAGACTTTGTTAAATTTGCTGCGAAGAGAGAGAGAGGGATAGAATGATATTATATCATCCCTGCAGCAGCAATGCTCCTAGCACAACTAAAAACCAACTGGACGCATATACACATCTCACTCGCTCTCACTACATGCTTTTCCCATAGGGCTCTCTCCGTTGTTGTATCTAGACCAGCCTTAAAGTCTATTATCATCATACAGCTATGAGATGAATCAAACAGAGTGACATAAATATTATCGGTAGGAGCGGACATGAATTGGCGATTGACCGATCGGGATTCTTTTTATATCATACTCGAAATAAAGTTTGTTCCCATCGTTCTTATCGCATTAATATAGTGAATAAACGTTTAAATTAATTACTACGTGGAGCAAAGATGGATCCTAATCTAATAGCTTTTAAGCTAGCCTGGCCACTAGTTTTCATTGAAATAAGCATCCCGACATGGCCAGAGCTCTGTTTTATAAAGGATATACAAAATCATCAACAAAACCCCTAAATAGCTTTTTTTTATATATTTGGTTTTTTTTCTTTTTTAAATAATGCATACTTTTGTAAAACATACAAATTTTTGTTAAATTTGTTATTGGTTGATGAAATGGAAATGCTTGATATTACCGGACCCGTCGCGCCACTGTGTCAGTAGCCGGGATATGGACAACAAACATACATACATATCTATATGGTACAAGCTTGCCTTGAATCTTAGACTCTAGTTGGACCTTATAGGTGTAAGCATCATATAACTAGGCCCACATTTACACGCCGACATCGAAATCGGTTAACATAACGTATAAAGTATAAATACTCGCACATGCACATTGTATAGACTTAAGCTAATATGATTAACGGAGTGGAATGTCTGGCTTTGTGTCCGGAAACTAAGTATTCGGACGGTGAAGTCGTCTCTATACTCTACTGCTGCAGTTCACTTAAGTTCGGAATGTTGCTGGCGTAGTCATCGTTCGAAGCTGAGCTGGAGTCGTTTGTTAGTTCAAAGCTATTATCACCGCTTGTACCAGTGACCGTCGTCAGACTGGAGTCGTTGTTTGAGTTGTGCTGTTCGGAATTGCTAAAGTTTGGCAGGGATGCATCAGCGTAATCCCCATCGTCATCTTCGTCTCCGTCTACCTCGTCATCGTCATCTTCGTCGTTGCTCAAACTGCTTGTGCTACTGCTTTCTTCATGGGAGGCTTCGCCATTCTCAGCGTTCAAATTTAAAGCACTTATCATTGGCAAATTATTGAGGCTTGCCGCTGTTGGGGCAGTAGTCGAATTGGCTGAAGTTGCCGATGCAGCATCCGCAGCGACAGGGCCGCTTATCGCGGCGGGGTTATCAATTAAAAGAGTGATTATTGGTATGTTGGGTGGATCTGTAGAGCTGCTTCCATTGCTTGTCTTCTCAAGCGCAGTGGATTCCGTTGTCATTGATGCTGCTGAGCTGTTCATGAGTATAGACAGATAGGGGATATTTTGTGGAGGCGGCTGCTCAATATTCGCCGGCTCCTGTATTTGTTCGCTGGGATTGAGGATAGTTAGATTGGGTATATTGGGACTGGTTGCAGTCGCAGATGTGGTGCCCGTCGAGGCGTTAGGGCTGGCAGTGTTCTTTTGACGTCGTGAGAAACGAGGCGGCGCTGTAGGAGGAACACTCGCTGATGGTTGCGGCAGACTCTTGTCGCGCCGCACCATGTGCTTGTCATAGTAATCAAAGTTTAATCCCAGACTACTTTGGGCAGCCGCATTCAATGCTGCTGTGTTGGGCAAATAGGTAGCGTCTGTTACCTCGTTGTCCACGTCCATATCGTCGCCCAGCTCTAGACTGAAATGCGCCGCAGGCCCATCAGCAGGGCGCTCAGGTTTGGGCTCTTAAATAAAGCAGGAATACGTAAATTTTTAAACGAATAGAAACAGATAATTCCAAAATTACCATTCAGGAAATTTAACGCCACGAAATCAGCTGCACTGAAAAGCTCTGCTTCTACCAGGAGTTGCAGTAGCACTCCGACAGTGGGGCGCTCGTTTAGCTTCCCCGACGTTTTCCACTCATCAATCATTACTTGCGAAATGCTTTGATCGGGGGGCAACCTCTCCGCAACTCCGTCAATTAGACTTATGTCTTGAGCAGTATACTTTGGCCCGCCGTTGCCAGTAATCTTCAACGCACCGGTTGCGCTGCAGGCCTGCACGTCCAGGCCCTTGGGTATGATGGTCATAAGCTTTCGCCAGCAGGCATTCACATCCAAAATCGTGGCTAGCTTGTAGATGTCGTTATCCTCGACGCGCCGCAATTCTGTGGTGCGCGTATATTTTGAGGAACCATTTGCCTGCACTCCAGTTCCGCCCCAACCGTTCGCCATCGCCATGATGATTGTGCTCTTCTCGAGGTTTCCGGTAGAAGGGTCTGCGCCTTGTTCAGGTTATTTGTTTGAGTTTCCAACTGTCCAGCCTTTCGATGTGCGTTATAAAAACATTTTCGCATTTCTTCAACGCCGCACCGCAACACAGTTTAATGTATTTTTTGTCTGTTGCGTTTCTATCAGTGCTGCCAACTTTACATCAGAAAAAAAGCTGTTTCTAACTAAAAAAGTCGAAAAAAGCTGAACATTTTCAGAATACATCAAAACAATGAAAGATTTTATGTTTTTTACAATATTATTATTAGTCAAATTAGCATTTCCCGAGTCTTCGTAAGTCATACAATATTACTAATTTAAATAAAAATTAGTAATATCCTTCAACTGAAAATACAACTTTACCTTGTGCATTGAATGTTGTTGGTCGAGGAATTCCTTAATTTGAACTAAATCAGATTAACTGCGTTTGACCACGGCAATGATACAATTCTAAGGGCAACGGCAACAGCGTTCCATATCTGAAATATTTTAAACTTTAAGATATTTCAAAGTTTTGCTGGCGTCAATGTTTTAGAACTTAAAAATTTTTTGGTAGCCTGAAATTTGTAATCAAATTATTCCATTAATTATAACACAGTATTGTTTACTTCTCTTTTAATTGCTTAATCAGCTCAATCCAAAAATGTGTGCATCGGTCACGAAATTGTTCTTCAACATTTAAGGTAATATTTTGAGACTTTTTTTTAACAACTATTGACGCTCTCTTCTTGTTGTAGAGATAAGTTTTGATTAAACTAGTGGTTGTATCAAATTAATGATGAACCTTCCACATTTTCATAAATTTTATGTAGCCGGTGGCAAAAACCTATAATATCTTTAAAAAAGCAAGAGTTCCCGCTTCCCGCAATTCACAAATTTTTCCCGCAGCTGGCCTTAAAAAAAGCCAAAAAACGAAACCGACAGCCCTGGTTTTCATTCAGGGCGATAAAATATACCGTCTGACCGGTAATACCGAAAAATAACGATGGAAAAAATGAACTTAAGAGACCTTTTTACACTACCGCATCATTATCAAAGGTGCGCAAAATTGATGCGAGGTGTTTACACCTTAGCCGTTCATTTCCGCATGATTTTTTTCTTAACTTAAAAATTAAGTCATTTTCATGGAGCCTTCGTCATTATATTTGATGAATACCATCTACCACACTTCGTAAGTCCTGCCCTGGAAAGTGAAAAATATAGTATAATAATATTATTTTATTTTATTTATCAGGGCGATGAACTTACTCAATGGGTACCAACAAGTGGAAGATCCCTGCCATGGCAGCACAAAGTTTGGATGGAGAAGTTTTCCATTACCTCCTCTTCCATGTGGTAAGGAAAACTAAATAAAATGTATTTTATATAAATTAATATGAAACTATTATACTATGCTATATTCTTTGAATAGGTCTCGAATACGGAGGTACTCGGCACATCCGTCATTAATCAAGGGGTGCAGCTGGTGTTGGAGGAAGTGAGGAGGCGAAGGATGGTGTCCCGCCTGATGGCTGTGGTGGCGGACGGCTGCCGGGCTAACTGGAAGGCAAGGGCTAATTCCAGCACCCTGATCTCCACCGCTTGGGACCCAACCCACACCTCCACGGGGACAGACTGCTGAGGAAATATTACGACACGCAATACAACAAAACGAATTATTCCACCCTCATCGAACAAATTAACGCTGAGTTCGCCGAGCTTCAGCCCTCCCACTCCGACGTCCTCAAAAAACGGTACGACAGGGAAGTGAACGTCATCGCTGATATAGTGAGGCGACACTTCACAGCGTCCGACCTGTCGTTGCACCTCAGGACGGTTAATTCAAACAATTTGAAGAGGATTGGGAGCGAGGTGATGGCGAAGACAGCTAATATGATCCGTTTCGCTTATATCCACGCCGCCAATAAGAATCCATTAGAATACATAGCGCACGTTATAGGAGTGTTCGCCTTAGTTATTGGCAATTGGAGAGTTGCCATGATAAATCTGATCACAACTATTGTAACTCTGCTGTTGCAACCGGCAAGGGTTAGAAGGAAGAAAGAAAACCACCCGTCGTATTATTTCTATTATTTGTTTACCTCATTCACGAAAATAAAATTCAATGGCAAAGAATTAAAGAAAGCAATAAAGTATTTTGAACGGCAGAAAACGGTGAGATACAAGAGGGAAAAGTGAACTGGCATGGCTATGCCATCAGGCTATCTAACATACTTCGAAAATTATAAATTTTTAATAATACTCGATAAATATCACCTCACATACATGGTAAGTGTTCTGTTCTATTTCCAGCGTAGGCAGATTATAATTAATATTTATATATTCCAGACTTTTCTTCCAACACCAAAATGGAAGGTTTTGGTTATAGCTGCGGTAACTTAGGCAGCACCCCATCAATTCCATTAACCTTTCGTTCATGTGGTATATAACAAGTATATGTGTATACATAACAAACCATTCAACAGGTTCCTGTAATAACCGAGTCACATCTAGGTGCTCGTAAAATAGATGTCCTAGATGTTGTGATAAAAAAGATAATACAAATGGGATTATTCTACCAACTTTTGGCAGTGGTGTCCGACCACTGTCCATCAAATCTGCGACCTCTAATGCAAGTCAAATTTCCGTTCTTGTGGGACGTTGGCGTTTGAGCACAGATGCAGTACATTCAGTACACATCAGATAATTGGAAAAACGTTTTGGAAAGTACACCCATACCAGAACTGGATGCCACGTCCAAGAATGTACATATGTGGAATATACAAGGTCGAAATTAAGGACTTTAAATTCACGGTACTTCAAGAGCGGGTCTTTGGATCCCTTAAAATTGAATCATGTGAACAGCAAGCGATTCGAGTTTTTAAGTAAAGCCCTATCCCCTAAAGTGGAACAGAGAATGTTGTATGTTGCAAACATTTACCCACTGTTTGAGCTTCGGCGGTGCCCATTTTATTTTTTGGCCCGTGCGGTTGGGTTGATAATTCTGCTAACCACTCCCCAACCACAGGTGGAATGCTGAAAACATTGACTTAACTGTGGTGGATTGGATGCAATATAATTTCATTTAATTATCGATGGTAAGTTAGATGATTACTAGCAAAAAACAGTATCATATCGAGACGTTATTTGACTTCCAGAATGCAAAGGACTTGAAACTGCACAAGGTGCTGGCCATCAAAGTGGAATCTGTACTAGAGATAAAGAAAACGATATATTATATACCTATTGTACTTACTAATCGGACCCAAATACCGTAAAAAAAAAATACTTATGAATATTTAAAATAAATCTTTATTATTATTTATTATTTTAATAGGAATGACTTAATGTAATTGAATGTGTGGTGTTAATTTGAGTACCCAACCAACTGCGATAGGTAATAGATAGATCGGTGACCTCGACTTTTCCCCCTGACCACCGACCTCCAGCCTGATTGTATGAATAGCACTGCTAAATAAAACCAGAACTGCTCAAGTTTAAATAAATGAAAACATTTTTATTTTTCCTTTTTTTTTTAAATTTGACGGAATTGCATTTACATGAAGTTTGTTTGTATAAAAAAAGCACAAAATAATGGACACAAAAAATAAAAAAATCAGAAACCTGATTTCAGCTTATACTAATACTCTGTTGCTAGATCCATAAATATGTTTAAAAATTGTTTGTAAAAGGTTTATGTTTTTCCCCATTTTGGGCTACTTATTCTTATATAAGGTCACTTTCTTAACGTGTTACCATATGTATGTAGGTGTATTTTGATGTTTGTGCATACATGTATGCGTCTAAATGTAATCAATTTCGTTACGTTTGGGTATTCAAGAAAATACGGAATGCTTGTTGACCTGTCTAAACGAGACTCTTAAGTTTCTTTGTGTGTGTAGTCAATAAAGCTTTGCGCTTTGTCTAATCCTGGACGGCTCTTCGTTTCTTACTGCCTAATAAGCTGATCTGCTTCCTGATTTGTCCTACATTTAGTGATTTGTGTAAAAGAAGGTAGTGATAAAGAGCAGCATGCTCATGACCAGCGCTGTATCAATGTTATGGCCACGGCGCGTGTTTGCGGCATTGCGCGTGGTCTTGCCCATTTGGAAGCGCAGCGTGGGGCTGGACATGCGACCGTCGCCTCCGTTGCTGAAGGCCAGCACACGCATGTTGTAACTCTTGCCAGGCGTGAGGGTGTTGATGTACGATTCCAGCTTTTGTCCCACTTTCACGATCGTGTTGTTGGCAGTGATCATGTTCTGATCCGTTTCCCAAATGCGAACCTAAAAAGAGTAACATGTTAACAATTAGTCCATTATCAGGGACTAGTTCGCCAACCTTGTAGCCTTCAATCGGCTCTTCGTCCTGGGAGGGTGATACGTATCGCCATACAACTCGTACTGTGGATGGATTTATTCCATAAACATGCACCGAAGATGGCGGCTTCTGTGGGGCCTTGCGATACGTGCGTTCTGGAATGAATTCAAACGAAAGCCACAATTAAATAATGAATTCTCTCGCTTGTGCTCGCTTGATACAACCTTCAAATCGTTCGCTCTCGGGACCCTCGCCTGCAGCATTGTAAGCCATTACTTTGACAAAGTAATAGGTGTCGGGTTGCAGACCGACAATCAGCGCCCAGTTTCTTGTTGTTCGTGATAGGTAGTACACGGAATCTTCCTCTTGGTGCGTGGTCTTCCAGTACTTCAACTAAAAATGCGTAAAGCTAAAATAAAAAGTTCAGCCCTGAGTCCGTTCAGGTTCTTACCCGATGACCAATCAGCTTGCCGCGAATATTCTCACGGGACATGTCAATGGGTGACCAAGTAACGTTGAAACAGGTCGAATTGAAGGGCATAGCGAACGGTTTCTGCGGCGCCACCTGGGGCATGTCCTCTGCAGAATGAATAATAGCGACCTCACTCTCTGGTCCCTTGCCAATGCTGTTGATGGCCTGCACCTTGACTTCATATTCTGTGTAGTAGTTGTTGAGCGGAATGTTCACCACGGCTACGCCCAAGTTCTGTTTCGTTATCTCGTCTGTTGCCCACTCTAGGGCGCCCTTCAATTTCCAAAATACTTTATAGCGTATGCCATGGCTGTGCTGCTCCTCCGGCAACAGGGGATCCCAGGTGATGGTCAGATCGCCGATCTTGCCACCACCGCCTCCCACTCTCCTTGGAGCTATGTAGGGCTTGTCCTCATACGTGCTGTAAATGGGCGAGGGAGCTGATGGCGTACCTATGCCCAGGTCGTTCACAGCTGTAACACTGAACTCGTAGGCTGACCAGGGAGTCAGGTTTACCACCTCGGCCTGCTGTCGCGATGTGTAGCGGTCGACTTCGCGGGCCTGCACATGCGTAGACACATTTACCCAGGTGCGGTTCCAGTTGGTCCGACCCAGAATATTGTAGTACCGGATGGCCCGGCCATTGTTCGCTCCGTCTACCCACTCGATGATAGCCTTCGTCTTGCTAATCTGTATGACCTGAACGCCGCCTGGGGCGCCGGGTGCACCCTCGATGACCACGCTGGTCTTGCTGCTGATTTCATTGACGGCCGATTTGACGACGCACTCATAGTCGCCGGCATCCCGCATGGTGGTGTTGTGCACCGTCAACCTGTTCCAGTCGACAATCTGCGGATAGTGCGATTAACATTAGATCGAGTTTCAATATAGAGCGGTCAATATCAGTTCAGTCTTACAATACGCTCAGTGCCGTCGTGGTTGTTCTTTAGAATCTCCCCATTGTGCTTCCAGACGTAGGCAATGTCCAACAGCTCATCATAGGCGGCCTCGCAGTGAAGGTAGATCAGATCGTGTTCCTTAGTGACGATGCGCTGGGGCGGTGTTTGGATAAAGCGTATTTCCTCTGAAAATAAAAAATTGTAAGAAAATGCGGTACTTTTAGGGGCACAGCTTTGCTCTTACGTAGCACAATTACGCGAGCATGGGACTCGTCTGTGCCGGCCTGGTTTGAGGCACTGCACGTGTACATGCCCTCATCGTCGCGAGAGGTGGGCGATATGATCAATGTGCCGCTGGGCAAGATTCGACGATGTCCGCCCGAGCCCAAGAGCTGCCCGTCCTTTTTCCATTGGAACTTGGGCCGCGGAGCTGCTTCGGGGTTGCAGACGATCGTTGTGTTGCCGTTGTAAACGGCATAGATCTCGGACTCGAGGGGGTGCTTTTTGAAGGATGGCTTCATGGAGAGCACTCGTAACTGGGCCGAGGAGAAGGAGGTCTTTAGCTGGTTCTGGGCTCCACACTGATACATGCCCTCATCCTTCTCCCTCTCCAGAAATTTGATGGTCAACACATTATCCTGGATCACATAACGATCCCGATTAATAGTCAGGGGGTCGAGACGCTCGGCGTTTTTGTACCACGTGTAGTTGGCGTCAGGAATAGAAAACGCCTCGCAGATAAAGGTCACATCGCTGTTGTAGTCTTTGATCATATCTTTCAGAGGGATCGTAAACTCGGGCCGCATCTGGATGTTTATGAAGATGCTTTTCTCCAGCGTCTTGCGCGGATTACTAATGGTGCAGCTGTATTCGCCATTGTCGTTGGTTGTCGCGTTCTGAATGATCAGAACGCGCCCGTAATTGGCTGTGTAGGCGTTACGCTGCAATGGCAAGCCCTTGCGTGTCCAATTGTACGAAGGAATGGGATAGCCGAACGCCACACACTCCAAGCGAATTTCACTACCGGCCACTGGTGCCTCCGGGAAGACCTTTGGGAAGGTGTTGGCAAATATCAGAGCCTGGTAGTTGCTATTTGGTGTGACGCGCAGGGGGAAAAAGGGCCCATTGCGACCCGTGTCCGATATCAGAGTCTGCACCGTGCACGAATAGTTGGCCCTGTCCACCGTCTCGATGAACGAGAAGTAGAGGGCTCCATCGCGGGAGACGAACACCCGCTGGTCCTCCTCCACAAAATTTGGGAAATAGTCGCGTGCCCAATAGTAGCGTACGTCCGGGTAGTGCTGTGGTGGGTCACAGAATATGGACTTTCCCCAGTTCATCTCGCTGGTCTCCGCCGAACGCTTCAGATTAAACTCCATGATAAAACCAAAGTTCAAATGCGCACTCTCCGACCGGATGCGGCCGAACTTGTTCTCAGCCACGCAGTGGTACGCTCCCTGATCGAGGGCCTGTTTGGGCTCGTATATGATCAGATTACCCCCCGATATCGTGTAGCGATCCTGCGCCAGTGGGTCAATTTTCTGGTACTCCAGCGTATCATTAACATACACTTCGCGGTACCAGTAGTACGACGGAGTGGGGAAGCCTCCGGCCAGGCAGCTCAGAGTCACATCGTTGATCAGACGATTCTTGTTCACGTCGAAGGTGGTGTCATTCGGCTGTTTGACAAAGTACGGTCCACGTGGTATGCGCTCTATGTCCCTTATGTCCAATCCATAGTGATATGGACGCTTGTCGTCGAGCTTAATATTGACATTGTCCGGACTGTACAACACCCGGGACTCGCATATGAACAGATTTAATTCGATCTCGTAGGCCGGCATAAACATCCACCGATCCCGCTTCTTTGAGTAGGCATAGACAACGCGGTCTCGCACATAGCCATTGTCTCCAAACGGCTGGTTGGGCCCTGGGGGTAATTCGTGATTACAATTTGTAAGTAAGCTAAGTATTCGACGTTTTTAAGGGATTTGTTAACTTACCGATGAAGCCTCGCAGATTATTCTGATTTCGTTGATTAACATTGCCAGTAACTGCATTGTAGAACTGATTGAGATTGTTCAGATTGCGATTCCGGTTGTTAAGGTCGTTCTGCACCAGAAATCTGTTGTCGTGCAGATCCTCGTTCTCCCAGGGCTGCTCTTCGTCAAAGGCGAACGAGTCCTCGATCTGCACTAGCTGAGTGTTGTCGTCATTGACCCAATTCTGGGGGCCCGTCTGGCGAGCGGAGATGAAGAAGCGATTCTGCCGATGGTTCTGCAATATGAGATTCTTGAGTATAAACGAATGCTTCTCCAGATTGTCCACGTTCAGCAGATCCGCATTGTAGGCCTTGCATATCTTTTTCGCCTCCGCCCAATTGCGTTTCGGGGAGCGTATGAAGCGGTAGCACGTTTGTCTAAACGAAACCCAATACTCTGGACAAAAGTTATCTTCGTCGCTGTACATGTCCCGATAGCTGACTCCTCCTGTGCCAACACTGTTTCGATTGAAGGGATCGTATTGGGGACCCAGTCCTCCCAAGCCGCCACCCAGACTGTTCCCAGGTCCGCCTATGTTACTACCTCCGAGGCCTCCGAGGCCCCCGATGCCTCCGCCACCGCCACCGCCGCCCATCTGTCGATTGCCATCGTAGTACGTGTTGTAGCTATTTGGGTTCTGCTTGTCCAGCAAGGGATTGTCGTACTGCGTGGTATCCGGATTCGATTGCTGCCCCGTGTATAATGGATTGTAGCGCGGCGAATAGTCCTTGTTGTAGCTGGGCTGATATGACTGGGGCTGCATGGGCGGTCCTTGCTCCAGTTGGCCCGTCGGGAGGTCTCCAGGCAACTGAGCCGTTGCCAGGATAATTAATCGCAGAAGCAAGCCGGCCAAAAGGCCGCCTTTCAGTGACATACTGACTCAGTTTAGATCAAGTCTAATATGGGAACTACTTCAGGTGTCGTTTCGCTCCAGACTAGTGGCACATATTCGTTCGAGATTCGTGAGGCTATAAGCAGAACAATGAAAAATTAAAATATTGTTTATTTTCACATCTAGTGCCGTAAACAAACAGCGACGTATAAACAAATCCCTCGATCATCGGTCCGTCAGTCGATCTTCGTTATTAGGTATCCAGTACGTGTCTGTGTGTGTGTGTGTGTGTGTGTGTGTGTGTGCGTGTGATAGGTGTGGTCGTAATCAACTTGGAATTTACTCTTATAGGAATATAATACGAGCATTAATTAATTAAACTTCTGAAAATGTAGGTATCCAAGTGCAAAAACACAGCTTAGCTTGGCCTCAGTCGATCTGTGTCTTTGAAGAAGGTGCTCTTAAGAGCTCTACGCCCATGATGAGTAAAGCTGCGCTTAGACAAAAATCCAAACCACACCTTAATTAAGAGTCTCTTCAACAACAATTAACAGCCCCTTCTAAGCGTTGGAGCTCTATGCATAGATTTGAACACTGATACCCTAAGCTAGTTGAACCCACCTGTTTATTACTTTATCACTATCACTAATCACTCTTAAATTATAGTTTAATTTAAAATTAAATAAAAACAAAACTGGGCACAGATAGATATGCGCAAGCCACGGAATTATCGATATTCCGTCCGACCATCAGAAATATACCGAATACTACGGTCTCATTTTAAAAATATACCGTAAAAATTCCGATGAAAATAATATTTCTCCATTTTGATATTCTATTCCGTTAAATATTAGCACTAACCATACAATATTGTATGGTTAGTGATATTAGATTGTCAGAATTTCTTTCCCTAGGGATGAAAAAGGAAATTGTTGGGATGATTGTTGCCTCCAGATTATATAATTATTAGTTATATGCAAAACGCAAATGACCACGAAACGAGTGTAATAAAAACAAAAATGATCACGAAACGAGTGTTGTATGTACAAAAACGGAAAAAGGGTCGTGCCGATATCCGAAAAAAGTGATAGCAAACAGAATCAGGGTTGGTATTCGTATGAAACCGATAAAAAATTTTGAGTGCAAAATGCGTTTGCTAGGGTCAGTTTGAAAGTAGTCTTCAGATCACCAAGCAAGCACGCCGATGTATGCTGGAAAAGTATTTCGTTGTATTTGTGGTATTTTTTACACTCCCTAGAGTTTTATCACTAACCATACAATATATTGTATATATTGTATGGTTAGTGCATGCAGCTAAAACTGAGGTTGGTGCGTGAATGTGTGTGTAAATACAACAAGAACATACATACATATGATAAACAGACAAAAAATGGCTAATAAAAATAAAAATTAAAGATTGATGCAGCTTTGCGACGAAGAAACAATAAAATTTATAAAGAGTGTCGAGAAGAGGGGGTTGATTTTGAATTTGGCGGAACTGAAACATTTTGATAAACAGTAAAAGGCGCATGGGATTCTGGGGCTGCTGAGTTGCATAGAGAAGGTCAATAAAAAGTAAATAAATCGGCCCTTGACATTTCGTTCCAGCAGAAATGGATTTACTCAATATTGTCTCCTTTTTGTGTGACTGTTGTTTTCCTCCTCCGCCACGTAAAGGACCGCCAATGCCATAATATATAAACACTTTGCTATGCTATGAATTCAATTCTTACTTTGCGCCAAAATTTAAAAACGTAAACAAACCACAGCTGACCGTGCAGCGTTACCGCAGGGCATGCACAGTTGGTCACACTTGGCCGCCAGTATTTTTATAAGGCACGTTTTGCTTGAAAACGTATTTTGTGATCTGAATGCTAGGCTAATACCCTTTTTACATTAGGACGCATCATTGCATTTTTCCATTAAATGGAACAAGCGACAATGATGCCCATAAGAGCCTTGTGGACAGAAGAAGACAATCATGCGGGCCGCATATTTGAACATGCGCCGCATCATTTGCAAGTGTTACCGTATTCTGTCGAGTATTTTTACAAAATACTGAAATTATTCGGGGTATCGACGCGGTATCGGGGTATTTTTGTCGAATCAAACAATAAATTCAATTTAAAGTTGAGCGGCCAAACCATTCCTGAACATTTCGATTAAAATAATTCTGGTAGCAAGCCACAAAATTGTAACATAAAGACTCGTAAGGTCTTTTGGGACGCGCTGATTCCGACTTTAAAAGTGCCACTTGAAAATTAAAGTCAGCAGCACGTATCCTTATGTAAAAAGGGTATGACGGAAAAATGCAATGATGCGCCCTTATGTGAAAAGGGTAAAAGCCGCATCTTTTCCGCATCAGTTTTTAACTGTTCGGCCTGCTAATGTAAACCAACGCATTGGATAAGAAAAAGAGAGCACACCACACGCCTTTCTTTAATTATAAGAAATTACCAAAATAATGAGCGATTTATTTTTAAATGTGGAAAACGGAAAAATCCAATATCGCGCTCTAATGTAAAAAGGGTATAACGGAAAAATCCAATGATGCGCCCCCTTAGACATAATATATTTTTATAATATATAATTGTTGGCGTTTTTCGCTTTTATATAAAGTGATACATCTGATACATGTACTGTTAGTGAAAGGGTATTAGCACTTCTTTTTTAAGCTTTGCGGTTATAACTTAATATAATTTATTTTTAAGAGTAATGCATGTGTAAATATTCTTCCGAATACGTCATATTTGCTGGAAACAAAAACCGAACTACTATACATCGATAATTCTCGGAACCAGCACTAATTTAAAAAATGTCTGTTAGGCATTCTACTCAGATCCGAAAACATGTCTGCTAGCAAAACGTGCCATATAAAAATACTAGCGGCCGAGCATGAACAGGTGTACAAGCCCTGCGGTAACACCGTATAGAAATAAAATCACTTAAATATTACAATTTTCATTAAAGCAAACAGGAATGTATTTTTTGTGGGCGCTGTGGCGCTAGAGGACGAAAATGAACGGATAAAGGACCTCAAGATTGGATAAATACGTTCTTGAGAAATATAAATGCAATCAACTATTGTATATTCCTTATTTATCCGCTACATTTCACAAAAATTCTTCTTGACAGCCTTTGTTAATTTAATTATGTCGCCGTCGAAAAATGTTCCTTTTAGTTTATTTTTGCACTGTGTTGTTATCGTACCCACAAATATGCACGGACACAACCACAGTTTTTTTTATCAATTTGATACACAAATCAAAGGTCCTAGAAAAATACCACAAATACCATGAAATACTTTTCCAGTATATATCGTCGTTTGTTAGTAGATCTGAGTACTATGATCCTAGCAAAACCATTTTGAAAGAAACATTTTTTGATAGGTTTCATTCGAATGTCAACCCTGATTCTGTTCGCTAGCTCTTTTTTCGGATCTGAGTACGGACACTAACCATACAATATATATATACGGAGCTTACCGATAGCTGATAAAAAATCTTTTAAGTGTTGGTAAACGAAGAACAGTCCAAATTACCATTCACTCAACTAGGAAAATTCGAATGGTTTTACAATTCAAATTCAACGTGCAACAGAAATTTATTGACTTTGCTTAAATTGTTTGATATACAGACAACATCAACTCAGGAGTATCATTTTGGTTTTCACATAAGGTATATTAACAATAAGGAGTAATATTATAAGTAAAACAAACTACACACATATGTATGTATATACGTAAATTTAAACGATATGCGAAGAAATGATCCCCTATCTGACCGTTTTGTATATTTTTAACAAAAAATGCCTGCTAAATGCACAGTGAGTAAATAAATAAAAGTCTTAACCAAGATATTGTCTTCTTTAAGCTCGTAGTATGGCGGCTTACAAGCCCTTGTTGTACCACACGGTATCCAGTTCGGGACGTTTCTTTTCGATATTTTCGCGCACCTCGGTTTCCAAGCTTGCCACCTTGATGGCAGCCCGCTGTTTGAAGAATGCACAGCCCAGAGGTGTGGCAAAGATTAGAACGAAACCGCAGAACAGGGTTTGGATAGGAGCATTCGATTTCGGATATTTTGCTAGGAATCCCCTCCTCTCAAGCACGTTCATAAGCATCGGAGTCAACGCTTAAATAGAATTAATTGAAACGTCAGTTTTTGTAATTCCGTACACTCATATTTGAGGCTTGGACTTACTCATTCCTGGCAAGGCCATGCAAATTCGACTTACTATTACCGCCGATATGCCAACACAAGCGGCCTTCTGGGACACGCCCACCTCGGCGTTCTTCTCATCCAGCAATACGACTCCGTTGCGAATCTCCCTGAAAGTATTTCGAGTAAATTAGTACGTCCCAGCTAATACTTCTGTCCCAGCTCAACTTACTGCATTCGCATGCAGGGAATGTTTATGCAGTTGGCGGCGGCAACAGCCACGAGAGGCACCATACGACCCACCAGTGGATTCATGTTCTTCACGGCCCGGTTGAGAGAGAGCGCTGTAGCCAGTGCTCCGCCAGTGGCCAGGCAGTACGAGGTCAATAGTTGTCTTTGGGAGAGCGGAGGGAACGGGCATGCTTAATATGTGGAATTAAAGTCAGAGGGTGGAGGTACCTACGAGTTGCTGAGGGGCGAAGTGCCGGAGCGGTTTGTGTAGTTGACAATAGCATTGAAGGTTTGATTCATCCACTGCCAGAAAACAACGGCGCCCGTGCTTTTGTAGAAAGCCATCATTCCTAAAATCAGCGATACGCACACCATTACCACACTATTTTATTAATCAAAGCGCGGAACCAATTTCTGGAATGGTACAATTGAATCACAAAGGTTGCTGTCCCACTCACCGCCAGTGATGAGCATGTTCATGGGCATTTGAGCCGACATGCGGCCAATTATGATTTGCTTATCTCCGGTCTCCGGGTGAAACGCCGAATCATACAGGTACTTTGCTTTCCAGACATCCTCAATCGTTCGGCACTCGGGCACCTCCTTGCCCGCTCTGTACTTCAACACGATCTGGCGGGCCTGCTCCAGCTTCGTGTTGGTGGCCAGCACGTTTAGCGGATTGGTGACAAGCAAGAAATGCTTGGCCCTGCCCACATAAGTGCTCTGGTCATATTTGGGCTGGTCAATATCAACACGGGGCAGTGGGGTCATTTTCGAAAAGACTGCAAATTGGTCCGCCTATTGAGATTAGAAAAAATTGTATTTAAACGTACCCCACCTCTGATAAGATATCACGCTAGAACTAAGGTTGCATTTACGATTGGATTCTGGGTTTGCTATAATTTAATTATAAATCGTATCAACTAAAATCGGGTCGAAGGGCACACCACTAGCAAAGCTTTTGTTATCAGAGGCGATGCTTGTGACCCACGGTTCTGTTCTGGCCTTATCTCGCTGGTAAACAAGTTTCTGCCGGGTAGCTGTCGATTCTGTTTTCGAAATACATACATATAAATACATACATACTATATGTATATGTGTCCACACCACACACACACATCAGCACATGGGTATCTACATCTGTTTCTACACTGGCGTATGCAGTATTTTATGATTTATATTATGATGATTTTTGAATTTGTTTGTCAGCTGTCAGGCACAGCACGGTTGCCATCAACTGTTCGATTATGCAGAACGGAATCTGTGCGTTATATAATTCAACTGGGGCTACGACAACATAATCGACAAATCCATATGCCTTATCAGTGGGGCCCAGCATACAACACAGCTAAAGAACAGGTTGCAGAATTTACACGCCCGTACGTAGCCGTGTGTGTGTGTGTGCGTACAAATTGTATAATATTTTCACCCGACAGTACTTACACACGCACAGAACTCTCGGACGTTGGTTGCTACCACTTTGACCGTTGAAAAACGAATGAGACACGACGCCTAACGAACCCTCCGCCGGCCAGCTGTCTGTCGGTTGCTTGCTCCAGAAAGCTTTTCGTTTAGTTCTTTGGGGCTTGTGTGTAACGGTTATTTTGGAGCCCACTGTATTTTTCGGCCTCGCTGACATTGAGAATTCTGGAAAAGGGCGAGAGAGCTTTTCTGCACGACTTGATAGTCGCATTTTAACAGCATTTCCTATTCACCCACCCTGCCCCTCACATTACATATTCAGATAATTATGATGAAACCGAACGCTTTTGAGCTTTTATACCATTTGTATGAAAGTATATGTACATATGTACATATAATGTGTATGGTGTACATATGTATGTATCTATGTACATATGTACATATGTATGTATGTATGTCTGTTCCGACGAGTAGGTGAGAACTGTCAGAAAGTTGCGAAAACCGAACAGGCTAACCGCCAATGAATGAGCAAATGAGCGGAATCCCAAAGAAGTTCAGCTTA
Source organism: Drosophila algonquin (assembly GCA_035041765.1). NCBI lineage: Eukaryota > Metazoa > Arthropoda > Insecta > Diptera > Drosophilidae > Drosophila > Drosophila algonquin. The sequence continues at coordinate 18,934 of JAWNKY010002932.1, forward strand.
GTTTTCTGGGGGCAACACAGTTGTCTCCCAATAATGGGCTTAGTTCCATTTTATTCCTTTACAAACCAGATGCAAAAGGAAAGGATCAGGCAGAACTATGTGCGATACTTTCTGAGATACTCAGATTGCCAATCTATTGAAAACGCAATACTTCATTCCGATGGAGTGTGCGGATGTCAGGATACAGCCAGTCCCTATACCTCTTTACCGTCGGATCAAATGGGTATGTAAGTTAACGTACCCAATTCCATTAGCTTCTTATATGATTTATAAACAATCTTTGGGTTCCTCAGATTCAATATCTTGGCTTTCCCAGATTCAATCTCAATCTTTGCCCCTTACAATTTGTAAACAATCTTTGGCTTCGCCAGATCCAAACTCAATTTTTAAACAATCTTTGTCTTCGCCAGATCCAAACTCAATCTGTGCCTCTGGATCGCACTTAACTTAAAATCCACTTAATTAGAAATCGAACTGTTCTCACACCCGCCTAAATTGAAAAACACTCTCAGCCCATACCCGGCTTTCATAAACAATTGAACACCCGGTTTTCGTAAACATTCGAACGCCCGGCTCTCTGCGAGCTTCTGCATTTGACCATATCCTCAAGTCTCGAGTTGGATGACGAAATTGAGTCAGTCCTTTTGTTTATAAGAAATTTGTTCTCAAGAGAGAACCAAAAGAGGTTTCATGATTTTGGAGATGCAAATAGTTAGGGAGTCTTGATCCAGAATCAAACCAGAAGAGTTACACTTTAATCCGAAACTCGCAAGTACGCGCCGATCCTTAACCGATCCTTAAACAAATGTAAACCAAACCTCACCAACTGTTATAAGTCATTGTTAAACTCTAATACGTGTTGTGAAATAAAAGATACTTTTTAAAAACACAATCCGCCACCGCAATAACTTAATTTGTATACAGATATATGTAGATATGTATAGAACCTCACACTTCCTTTCACGCCCCCATATGTTCCATATCCACCCTGGGCTAGCCAGAAAAACAACAGAAACGAGAATTTTTACACTAGACAAAGATACTGTTAGAAGCAGGGTAAAAGTCCGGTCCACTCTGAGAAAAATCAAAAGCATTTCAGAAAATCCCACAATATGCCCAGGAAGAATTGCAAGTTTTATAAGAGAACAAGGATAGAATAACTGTTAAAAACACGCCTCACTAAGGAAAATAGGAGCTTAGATCTAGAGGTATCACGAAACGTAACCCTAACGTCAGATTTCCAGCCACCTCAACCTCATTTCAACCTCTGGCTTGGAATCGGTCCTCGAACTGTTTCCATGATATTTGTAGACTATGCTCAAAACCTGTGAAGGGTTTGTCATCCTTATTTCTCTGTAAAGGTCAAAAAACACTGGTCTCGTGAAGCGTTTTGTGTATGTTTATGCATTTATTTCCGGAATTCATTGTTAGACTAAACATAACATCAACAGTTTTGTATATTAGCAATAGTTTATTAAGTTGTTTATTGTTTTTTTAGTGTACATCCCACGAATAATTGTGAGTTTTGGAGCTCTGAAGTTTATTTTCAAACGCGCTTCATACTCGTAATTAAATTTGATAGGTTCAATAAGTATAGTTTTCACAAACAATTATAGTCGTAATTAACACAAATGTCAGATGTAAATACATATGTCAATATGTACATATGTATGTATGCATGTAGGTAATAGGTAATATTGTATTGTGTGTGTGTTTTTATAGTATATTTTAGTTGTACTCGTAAATGTGTATCAATTATTGTACATAAATTGTGTGTGTATAGTGTGTGTGTGTAACTCTTAAGTAAACATGATCCACATCATTACACAATTTTGCTAAATACTCGTATATAGTACTCCGTTTATAGATTGCAATTTGCATTAGATACAGTTAAAAGTAACGCGAAATATATAGGTAATATTTGATTTGAGTCTGTCAAGGATACATATGCATGCATGTATGTAGATATCAAATAATTTGAATAGAACACTGACATATAAGTTGATACCTTCATAGTGCGTAACGCTCTGTAACGATCTGTTAATAATTGAATCGAACTGCTTATTGAAGTTTGTTATCGAAACAACACACCTAACACTGAAACTATTTGAGTTTACTTCCTGTTTACGAGAAGCCCTGGAATAACTGGAATAACATGGAGTGTTCATCGAGTGGGATGCACGGAGTCAACTGAGAGTGCAGCATGTCCTGTCCTATCCTGTGGAAGCGAAGCGTACATATTGAATTGCAGTGCAGTTCGAGATTACTCCCCAATGATTGCCATCATTCAGTTAATATGTACAACATGATCGAAATAACTTCTGGCTTGACTGACTTGACAGACTGTCTTTATCGAGAAAGTGAGTCGGGAGGAAGAACGTTGTACCTGGGCAATGCCCGTAGCAGTATTTGAGTTTGAGGTGTGAATAGTAAGTAGTATAATAGTTTGTATAATATATGTATGTCCTTGTGGGGAGTTTCAGCTGGCGATTGTTCGTACGTTTTATAGTTGTATCTTAGTTTTTCCATCTATGGGAGTATAACTACTATGTATCTTTAGCATGTAAGTCGATTCGATTCTGGGAAGTTGGCTTCGGCTTCGGCTTCGACTTCGATAAATTATTGGATTCAGTTACTTGGGTTCCATTTCGGCTCCTTCATCATGTGTATATGTATACTGTATATACTCGTATACCTACTAAGCATTTACACCCTTTATCCTTTATCTGTATCTGTATCTGGTATCTATATCTTTACTTGTACATGTTGTATATGTATTTATGTATTTTGTAATTGTATGTATAAATATGTTTATGTTTTTGTTTAGGTAGACATGTATGTGGGTATGTAACTATGTATGTATGTTTTGAGCGCGTCCTTATAGCAGTGCATTGCTCTTTATGCTATATAGTAGTAGTATTAATGTATGTATATACTTGTATTTGTCTTACACATTGCTTGCAGCTAATTCTGATACTGATTCTGTGTCACAGTCAGATCCATCTGGTTTTGCAAAGCAGCTTTGGGCAAAGTGTGGTAAATGCAGCTATATTTGGCCTGGATCTTGGATATGGATCTGTATCTGGATCTGGGGCGAGACAGTTGGGAGGAAGGCCAAAGTGCACCGAGACCGCCCAAAATAATGTTAATGTAATCAGTATTCCCAAATGGTTCCGCATTTTGCATTCTTAGGAAGATGTGGTTTTGAAGAATTGCTTGGTTGGGAAATTATTTTCAAGTTAAATCAATAATTATACCTATTGCTTAAACGCGTGCAGCCTGATTTGATTTTCCACCGATCAATTGAACAAGTATTTGCAATGCTTTGAATTCGCATAAGTTCTGAAGATCAATCACATCACTTCACAGTAAATATTGTTTCGATTTATGCGCAACAATTTGCACCAAAAATTGACTTTTAATTTCCACTGTTCGTGTTCGTGTTTGAATATATGTTTGTATGTATGTATGTGTGTTTGTAATTCGTGTAATATTAATTAATTTATTTATGCTCCCGCTCATATTTACATTCCAAAATTGACGCGATTAATTGCCATAAGGTATTCTTTTCTTTTCTTTCGCTTAACCCTCGGTTCCTCTGTTCTTTCCTATTTGAACTTTCTTTAAGAATGAAAAACCTAAGTTTCTTCGGCTAAACCTAGGACGCTTCTCGTGGGTTCTTGTAACGAAGTGGCTATATTATATAAATATGTATTATTTAAATATTAAAAAAATATACATATTGTACATACACAGTGTAGGTGTCTTCTTTCATCTTGTATATGAGAACAAAAATAAAAAATATCCGAAAACGTAAAAAATTCGTTGCTCTTGTTCCGTGGCGCAGGAATCTGCGCTCCTGGTCTGGATCGACCAGCCCGGAGGCCAAAAGTCTCAACGGGCGTTTTCGTGTACATTTCGTGTGCACAGGAAATAATATTGGAGAGATCCTTAACGAGATACATAGAATACACTAAACTAAACTATAAAACTAAAACTATAACTTAAACTAAGCGTGATTAACGGCACAACAAAGCGATGCGATACAAAAGTATATATGTACATGCAGATAAATACTTATACGATATACATACATACATATATATCATATATATCTATCAATATATACATATATATATATGTGTGTTTGTACATATGTATAAATATAATTTGTTTAATTTGTGGTGTGAGAGTTTGCGTTGCTCTTGTTCTTTACTTGTTCCTTAAAACCGTTCCTCTGTTGCTCCTCTGCTCCTTTGCTGCTTTGTTTCTATGTTTTTCTGTTGCTCTGTTGCTTGTTTAATTGCATTTGTCTCCCTATCTACAGTGCTATTTATCCGGTAAGTGTACTTTAATTGTGGTTGCACTCTCGTACGTATGTATGTATATGGTTAGCTTTTGCCTAAATATCATTTAATATTGTATATGTATGTATATGTTAGTAAATATATAATATATATATATATAATCATCTTTTTATCTTTTTGGTTTATCGTTTCCCTCTTCGTTTGGTGCAATGTAAAAATCCATGTAAAACGCGATTTGAGTATTCAATTTGTCCACTAATTAACATTAAATGTACGAGTCGGCTCCTCTTACAATGACGAAATCCACTCCTCCCTCTACTCCTCCCATTGCTCCTCCTGTGGTTGTGGCGGCTGTGGCTGGTGCTTTAGTTATTTTTGTTGTTGATGCGGCTATGCACGACACGAGGACTCTCCTCTTCTCTGAATATGAAAATGCATGGGATGGGTGTGTGTGCTGTGTACTATGGCTTCTATACGCACTATATGTAGTATACTAAACGAGTATATGGTACTTGGTGCTGGCATCCGCTTGGTTGCTTAGTAAGTGCCTAAATAAAGAATTAACATTTGGCAATTAGGGGAACATCTTGTCAAAATGGATGTGGATGGATACTCACTGGGACACTCGGGTGGGTTCATGTAGCCAAAGACATTCAATTCGTAGAGCGACGCCAGCGTGATGAAGAACAGGTACCAGAGCATCAGAATTATGCCCAGGCGCTTGTCCAGCTTCCAGCCATTCAGGTGCGTCGAGAGGATCAGGAAGACGACGGTTGAGAAGAGCGAAAGCGTCGAGTAGGCGAGACCTGAAATGGGGGAAGAGAGAAGGGGACACTCAGAGATTAGACCGGGAGGTGGCCAGGGGCTGCTGCTACGTCAGCTAGGCGAACGGCTAGAACACTCATGCCAGGCATACCACACACATGTTGCATACGACAACTACTACGGGCGGGGGGGGACCGGGTGAACGCTGGAGAAGGGGCAGAGAGTACATACCCTTGGAGATGACATTCACGTGCGAGCCGGGCTTTATGATGGCCGTTTGTATGAACCATGGAAGACCTAAGCACACTAGGATATCAAAGACATTCGAGCCAATCGCATTCGACACGGCCATGTCGCCGTAGCCCTCTTTGATAACGGCTATTGAGCTTAGGGCATCCGGCACAGAAACGCCAGCAGCCACGAACGTCAGGCCCATCACAGTGTCGGGGATGGCCAGGGTGGACCCGATCACGGTGATCATCCAAACCATAAAGTACGAGTAGAACGAGATCCAAACCATTGAGAGCAGGAAGGTGAACGGATACCAGTTGCGGAACTGCTGCTGCCGGCAGTCGGGCATAGTCTTCTTGCACAGGAAGTGTATCGGATACACCACATACCAGGCAACCAGTGCTGGCAGACCACCCTCCGTGGGACGCATTAGGGGATCAGGGCGTGGCTCGCGCTGCTTGTCCGTCGACTTGTAGTAGTCGAGGCCAGTGGCCACCACTTGGCCCTTGGCGGCACTCGCACCCGCGGATGCCGACGCAGCCGATGGCTCTCCCGTCACAACAGATTCGGGCTGATCGGAGTTGTAGGCCATGTTTTCCTGGCCCTGTCCCTGGCCTTGACTGAACTGTCCCATGCCCCAGTCGTCGACCGGCGGTTGGCTAGTCCTTGCACTGGGGGCCGCTGGCTTCGGCTGGTTATCCTCGCCCCAGACGGAATTCGGGTCCCAGCTGGCATTAGTGTCGCTATAGTTTTGATAGTCGCTCTGAGGCTGGGGGATAGTGGCGTCCACGCCATTGCTGGACTCCTTGGACATGCTCGTCTGTTGCTGTTGTCCCTGTCCTGCGCTACCCTGGGTGTAGGAGCTTTCGGGTACATTCTTGTAGGTAACCAGCGCCGACTGCTCCTCCTTGCTGGGCAGCTTAAACGGCAAGTTGAGCCCGAGGGCCCAGCGCTCCAGCTCCGTGTTGAAATGGAGGGCTACGCAGTATCCCACATAGCAGAGCAGCATCACCACAGACTCGAACTGGGGACAAAGTCGAAGATTAGACAAAGTCGGCCATCACGCGGCTTTCGCTGCACTCTCCGCGCACTTACGCAAGAGATGACGTCGTTGAAGATGATTATCAGCATGACCAGGATGGACACGCAGTAGAAGAAGCAGTCCCGCACCAGTGGCCACCAGTTCAGCTGACAAACGGTTCCCGAGCACAGACAGCAGACGGATATCACAAACATAATATTGAACACCGCCGAGCCGATGACGCCGCTGATGCCAATGTCATCCTTGGCGAAGAACACGCCAATGACCACGGTGGCCAGCTCGGGGGCAGAGCTGCCGGCAGCCATGAACGTGGCTCCAGCCACGTCCGGAGATAGCTTAAGTTCTGCAATTGATATTTGGAGTTAGTGGAGCGTCCTAGCCCACACCCATTCTCCCAGTGCCTCACCTTCGCACAAACGGTCCAGGCTGGCCACAAAGTACTCGTCGCACACGATGGCCAGGCCAAAGAAGGTGTAGACAGCCACCAGGATGTGCAGGATGAGGCCGCCGTGCTGGCGCGCCCACTTGTTCATCAGCGGCTGGGGGAACTGCTCAATGGCCGGCGGGGTGCAATTGTCGCGCTTGGGACGCCAGGTCGGAACGGCTCCATGCACGTGAGTGGCCTCGGTGGCGTCCGGTGCCTGTGGAGGGAACAAGTGGGTGAAGCCACGACCAGGGTGAAACGCCTACCAGAGCCTACTTACATAGAATGGCGTAGTGCTCTCGAGCTCCGGGTTCATTTCGGTCGGTACTTCTCCATTAGCTTCGGCATCGCCTTCATCCTCGGCCAAGCTGCCCACGTCCAGTGGAAGCGCCGATCCCTCCTTGGTGTCGCCCTTGGCCGAGTAGATGCTGACACAATAGTAGATCAGGAAGAGAAGACCCATGTTCCACATGCGGGCGCGACGAGACCGGCGACGTACGATCTGTGTGGGTAAATCGAGGCTACGGATTAGAACCCTCCAGCCAAAGAAAATGAAAGCCCACCCACACATCAGGAAAATCCGACTCTAGGAAAATGCCAAGTGCGGCTTATGTGCGCGACGTTGCAGCGCCTGGAGGCGTCCGCCCTGAGTATATAGCAACATAAGTACATACTCATCCAGGTCTTCAAGTCTACGATTCTACGAGTGTGTGTGTGCCTGAGGGCAATTCGCAGCTCGGCTCGAATAAAATGGCAAGCTTATAAGGTTTATTGCCACCGACTTTGCTTGGCTTTGTGGTACTGCGCCGGCTTTTCTCTGGGGGCCTGACAGTGGAAATTGGATACCCGGCCTGAACTGCACTGCCAAATGTAAAGGCAAGCAAACAAAAAACACCACAGCAAAGTAATCAATTTGCTGCGGGTGTGATGATACCCTGGAAGTAAACATGCTCCATTAATGGTTAAGAGCAATGTTCTTACTACTAAATGGGACCAGAGAAAGGTAGCACCTGACGGAAACTTTCTATCAAAAGGACGATAAATTGGTTCGGATTTTTATACCCGGTACTCGAAGAGTATAGGGGTATATTAGATTTGTGGGGATAACGGTTGTGTGTAACGCACAGAAGGAAGCGTTTCCGACCCCATAAAGTATATATATTCTTGATCAGCATCAATAGCCGAGTCGATATAGCCATGTCTGTCTGTCCGTCCGTCCGTCTGTCCGTCTGTCCGTCTTCATTTGCGCCTATATCTCAGAGACTATTAAAGCTAGAGCAACCAAGATTTGTATCCAGTCTCCTGTGTGATCACACTACTCCAAATGTAATTCAAAATTTCGCCCCACCTCTTTCCGCCCACACAAAGGACGAAAGTCTGTGGCGTACACAATTTTGAAGATACGAGAAAACTAAAAACGTTGAATCATAGAGAATGACTATTTCTATCAGAGTGTTGAATCTGGATCAGATCGGATCATTATTATAGCTACAATGAAGAAAACCATTTCGAAAGTCATCATTCCCTCTCGCTCTCTCTCACACGCGACCCCATCTGCTTTGCCCATTCGTATTTTTTGACGCCTAGTTCTCAGAGACTATAAAAGCTAGAGCAACCAAACTTTCTATCCAAGCTCCTGTGATACCGAACCAGCACAAGTTTGTTTTAAAATTTTGCCACGCCCCCTTCCGCCCCCACAAAGGACGAAAATCTGTAGAATCCACAATTTTTAAGATAAATGAAAACCTATCTACCAGATTACCGAATCTGGATCAGGTGGGTCATAATTATGGACAGAAGGAACAAATTAAATTTCAATGGCTACGCAACGGCTGCCAAGCGCTTACTCATGCCCCCTCCCTCTCTCTCTCTGTCCTAAACACTTGTACGTCTCAAATATGTAGTTATACATGTCATGTAGAAATGTAGGCGCAGATATACAAAGCTAATGTAAACAAAAATGGAAACATGTATAAAAATTCAAAAAAATTCATTTTTTTAATTTAAATATTATTTTCGTCCCTTTTGAGAACATATAATAAATTTCATAAATCGTAGGCTCATATATGTATGTATATATATACTGACTGAGTACCGGGTATAAGGTAGAGCCGCGGCCTTTGCCGCGGCTCACAACGTTCCCTCCCGTTAAAATAAGATTTCTCAGTATATACAACTGAAGAAGGTCAATAATAATGGTAAAAATTTGTGTTTAGATACCTATTGCCGTATATGAACTATGCAGAGTTTATATAAAATCTATAAAGATCGGTTCTTGGCCGTTTCGACATATACTGAACTGACATGAACTGAGAGACGAATTTGATAGGAAACAGCAGCAACAATGTATAGTATAGGGCATAAAACAAGAAGTCATTATACTTTCCACCATCAATGGAACGTACATAAATATAATATAATCTAATATAAAGACGAAGAGATGGCAGTTTGCTACTGCTCGATGCTATTAAAGCTGAGTGTGTAACAATTGTCTGAGCTTAAAAGTATTCGGGAAACGACAGCATGGCCCGCAAAAGAGCTTCCTTTTGTCCAACGAGAAGAGCAACCACTAAACCTCAGACATGGGGAATGACCGATTGGCTGACCAGTAGGTCCGACTTGAAATTGGATCTGGGCGAGCGATTTGTGCACTTGTCTTGCCAGTGTGCAGCCTAAGACCCCATTGGAGTTGAGTGACATTTAATATTCATTCATTCACTTTGCTCTTGTGGGCTCAAGGAAATCTAGAATGCCATTTGTACACCAGAGGCTCTTCGATTTGTTTGCTGGCAGTAATTAGAGGCGTCAATGCCGTGGGCACACTGCTGGGCTCCACCTCATCTCAGAGCGATAAGCGCTCAGTAAATACATATTCGAGTATGTACCAGTAAGCAGTAGTAAGCTCAAGGCCGGTGAGGCGATGAGAAGTGGGGCGGATCGGCAGGAACGAGAGTACTCGCACTACATACTTTCCAAGGCCTCCCGTCGGTCGCATCTGAGTCTGGATTCACAGACATCGCATGACATCATATCCTACAAGTCGTCTTTGTCGTCGTCGGGGACTCCTTCAATCATGACGCGTACTGCCAGGAGCCGGAGACAGGCATCAGCAACAATACTCGTAAATGTATTTGAATAAATTTGTTTATTATTGGCAATTCGGTTGATGTTGTTGCAGATTTTTCTGTTGCTGTTGGTGTTGCTGTTTCTGCTGCTGGTGTGATAACAGCGAAAATTTTCAGCAGATGTCAGGGGGTACAAGATGGGAAAGTAGAACAGAGAGAGATAGAGTGAGAGCAAGTGGCGTTTTTCACCACAAAAATACACAAACGATGAATGGTGGGCGAAGAGGGGAGTGTTGTCCACGTCGGCGTCTGGCTGACAGAGTGACTGGCAAAGCCACCACAGGGCGGGTGGCGCTACAGTTCCCCCCACCCAGAGCCCATAGCACAGGCCAGGCGCTGCCTTGTGGGCCACTCGGTCATGCCGCACAATATTGATTTACTCGCACATTCACGGACCGACCCGACCCGACCCCCTCTTCTCCTGTTCTTCTTCTCCTCTGCTATTCCACGAAGACTGGGAAGCTTTTACTCTTACGCGCTGTTGGGTAAGGTTGCTGAGTGGGGGGCTGGTCTGTAGGTGGAGCGCTTTTCGCTTGACTTTTGCTGTTAGTTACAGTTGTTGCTGTTGCTGTTGCTATTGCTGTTGATGTCGCATGGGGGCGGGGGAGGCGGGATGTTGGTGAGAGAAGCAACGATGATGTCGTCAATGACGCCCGCAAGAGTAAAAGGAGGCTGCAGCCGAGCGAGCCACCGACCCACCAACCCATCTTATAAAAATAAATGGCTGCGCTAACTAAATAGATGAGGAAGGAAGTGTCGGCGCGGACTGGGCCGGACTGGGGCGCCTCGGCTTACATCATACACACTCGTGTTTTGCTCAGTGGCGCAAAGACAATGGGAGGACTCATGAAAAGGATAGGAAAGAAAAGCAAGAGGAGGAACAAAAATAAAGGAAAGTAGACAATTGACTTGCAATTTGCATAAAGACAACGGGATAGGACGGGATGGGGATAGGGATGGGGATGGCGATAGGCTTCGGAATTTGGATGAATAAACAGGGGATCAGCTGATTAGCCTCACACCCACAGCTCACACCTCAAGACCCCGTGGAGGCCCATTTCATAATCACTTTTTACCATTTTGCTTATTGTGGCTGGTGTTGTGGATAGAGCCAAACTTTTCACGAAAACTCGGCTTCAATCTCTGTGTGTTTGTTCAGGCTGGCTACTGTCAGTTGCAGTCTTTAGATGGGTTTTTGCGGAAAACAGATACAGAAGAAAACCGTTGCATTGGAAAACATGTGAGGAAGGAAATGTGGCCTGGCCTGAGATTTTCAATTCACTTTTCGTTTGCGGCAATTGCTATGGCTATGGCTATTCCGTTAATAGCTTCGCGTCCACTCCACTTCGCTTCACTCGCTGCAGCTGTTTTTGGGCAGCAGTTAGGTTAGTAATGCATTTTTCCACCGACGCGTTTTTATTCAGTTTTCAGCTTTCAGCTTTCCGTTTTTCCGTATTCTTTTCGAGGGGGGGGAAGAACGAGTCCAGCTCTCCGGTGTGTTGGTGTTTCTGTTTCTATCCTTGTGTGGGGTGGTGGGTGGTGGGCGGGTGTGCGTGTGTGTGACTGTGTGACTGAGGCTGTGACGGTATTTGTGTGTTTCTGTCTATGGTTAGACACGAGCACGGGACCGAGACCAGGCGCGAGCTTAGTTTACGAGCGATGTGCACTTATTCGCGTTTAATATGATACTAGGGTATCAAGAGCAGCAGCCGCAGCAGCGTCAACCGACTTCGCCGAGTTTTGGAAATTCAATGCGCACTGGTGGCGCGTCGTCAAGTCTGCCGCACAACTTCGCTTTAGGGGCGGGGGGGGTGTCAGAAACCCACCACAGCCGAGCGCGTCGGCAGGAAATGTCAGAGTGTGGTGGCGCATAATGGAACGGCGCGTGGGGTGGATGTGGGTGTGGGTGTAAGGGCGGAGCTGCCAACTTGCTGAGGCTGCCTCACTCAGCGCGCCATCTATTGAAGCTTTGCGCTACGGCCAAAGCTGGAACTTGAACGAAATGCCTGGGCCCGGACAGTGCGTCTTCATCCTCGAGATTTGGGACCGTTGAAAAATTGCATTGCGGACAAACAATGACCCGGCATCGCACTTATGGGTATTTGTTTGATTATTATTTATATGTGCCCTCCCCTGGCCACAAGCGTCAAGTGCATTGGCCTGATCAATAGCATAGCCAATAGCAAACAGCAAACAGCAAACAAACGATCTTCCATTTGAAGTGCCGCAGAGGACATCAATTGTCTAGATTTTGCCACATTATCCTTTACATTGAGCCCAGAGCCCAGACGATGCCCGCTGATCGGGCTCTCTCAGATGTGCAACGTGACATGGCTATAAGCCGCATCCTCTGATCTAGCCGCCAGCTCTTGCCCCGTCGTACTCTTGCAAAAACAAAGACATCTCGTGGAGGACACTCTCGCTCTCGCTCTCACTCTCGCTCGTCACTTGTACAAATCGGCATCGCAATCACAATGACGGATTTACCTGTTGACACCTCACAAATAGACAATTCTGCTAATTAATAATAGAAGCGGAGCGCGCTCAAGACTCGAGACTGCAGACTCGAAGCGGCCCGGCAGGACCAAGAAATATGACGGCTCTCCGAAATTCAATTGTAACAGGTTAAATGGCTCAATTATTAGTCGGTACATCACAGGCCTCATGGCGAGGCCGGGCAGACATTCAGTCTGCAGAAGAGAGCAGAAGTTCCCGGGAAATGGAGCGGCTGCTCCTTTGAGTTTACGTTGACAGAAGTACCGCAGAAATATGACTTTGATTCACGAATTTTTGGGATTTGATGAGCGGCTTAGAGCCGTTTTGTCTGCTATGCACTGTCTGAGAGTGTAAATTGCAACTATTACGGCTTTGTCAGCTGTCACACGTTAAGGGGATTGTAAATCAAAGCCAATCACTCGAGCTACAGTAGTTGCATGCTATATGGGATATGGTGGGAATGTGGGATACGGGTGAATGGATTTCGGATTGCGGTAGTATTTGTAAGAACAGGTCCATGGCTTTCCCAAATCTTAAAAGAACTATAAGGCACAGAATAAATCAAATATTACCATATATTTTGGGTCATGTCATCCACAGCTTGCAGAATTAGACAATGCCCCTAACAAAACGGTTTTTCTTTTAGCAACTTCGAACAATTGCTAATGATCACATATGCCATACTCTACACATACTATAATCAAATATACTGGTGCATGGTATGAACATATGTATTTATGTGGAAAAATATTGGACAACTTGTTGGACTCCTATTACTAGATTGATTCAGTCTGTCATCTTAATCAACCATAATGGGAATTCACTTTGACAAAGAGGTCCTGATTTGGAAACATTTTGAATATTATTTTGTAATCACTCGATATGTGTCCAAATGGTCTGAAAATAATATAACTTAAAGGTTTTCAAATATCGAGTCATCAAAAATGTCTTTCAAACCATGGCTAAATGTTTTCAAAAACACTGGTATCATCAAAAATTCCGTTAAAAAAGTATGATTTTCCCGATTTGGGTTAGATCGGATCAAAAGTATAGTATTAGTAACAAATGAAATTGAAATGTCTACGCAACGCCTTCCACGCGCTCTCACTCATTCCCTCTCCCGCACACAGTCCTCTTCGTGAAAGAGCGCGTGCAACGTGCCAGCTCGTTTAATCAGAGTTTTTAGTATTTTTGTATGAACAATGTTGAAGTGTCCCATTTCTAATAGTAGACCAGAAAGGACAGCCGAATAAATCCAAAATGATAACGAAAATGGGCGGATGAGCTGGTCGCAATTGCATGAATCTCAATTACACGAGATGAACGAAATCCATTCCCACATTGAATTCGTGCTTCCAAATGACACCGTTCGGAGCTAAAGAAATAGATCGAACTACTGCGGCAAAATGGTTTGCCGGCTTATAATATCTTGTTCTGTATAAAATATATTTGATGTTACAAAAGTCATAAGATATCTTATGCACGGTAAAAAATATATACCCAAAACATACCTGCCTTCCATAAAACAAAAATCGTTGATGTTCTCCTTGCATTTAAATAAAAAGTAGGCCAGGCCCCGGCAGTCATTTAGTATCTGCGGTTTTTGATGACACAAATTCTTCAAGTTTCCGTCGATATTTCATAATCGTTATGATCGTATCTTCTAAGATTTCAATAATAAATAAGCAATGTAACCCCCGCAGTCCCGTAAAATATGCCGACATCAACCATAACCAGCCACACACCTTCATAGGCCTGACCCTGACCAGATATGAATGAAATGCCTGAGCGACTCCCTAGGTGGCATGTTTCATTGGCCGTTCAGTTTTGAATTAGTTTATAAACTAAATACAAATATGGTGACTAAAATGCGTTAGCTAATCGATTTCATACGCTCAATTTGAGCGACGACCCAGTGTCTGCCACAGGAGCCACAGGCCAGGACCTTACCGCTAGCCACATTGGCGACCGCATTGCCGCAGGACGAAGTGGCAACGAAGATGGCACGCTGGCACTCCGAGCCGATGCGAGAGTCGAGCTCGCACAAAGGCCTGCAGGCACAATGGAAACACAGAGTCAGAATCGAGTCTTCTTTTGACGGAACTGCCCGAAATTGGCCCGCTCGTCATTATTTATGTGCCACTTTCTATGCGGACAAAGCGAGGGAAGGTGTCAGCCAGAGGTGTCGGGACACGACGTCCCCTCTCCCAGATGCGGTTGCCCGGCGCAGATCACGGCGAAGACGTGCCGCAGTTCGTCCCCGTCTTCGGCTCTATTGTCCCATTGTTTTGTTCTTGCTTCATCGAGTGGTTTATAGCGAAGATGAAAACGGGTAGGAACTGTGGACTGGTTCAGGGAGAAAGACGAGAACGGGGACAGGGACAGGGAAGGGGACGGGACAGGGATGGAGCAATCCTTTGTCTGTGGCGACTCAATAAAGAACTTATTGTGGACAAATTTCGACATTTTTGAAGCGCTGTTTACGGTTTGGTTTGTATCTTATGTGCTCGGGTGTATGTCGATCCTCTGCTGGCATCAAAGGACATGCTTGACTTTTAACAGGAATCAATTTATTTTATGCGAAATAATCGTGTTGATGGCTACGTTCTCGCCCCTTTTTCTCCCTATTTCAGCCTTTTCCTCTCTCTCTCTCTCTCTCTCTTTCACTCTCTTTCTCTATTTTCTGTTTCCCCCTCTGCTGGCATTTGGGTTTGGTCGCACCAACCCCGGCCTCGGCCTCGGTCCTGGCCCTGGCTCAACCCCCTAACACCGAGAGCTGGCAAACCCTAAGGGCTGTGACGGGGTTTGGACCATGGTCTCGGCCTTCCCTTCCCTTGGAGCGCATAGGTGAAGAAGGGTGGAAGTAATTTTAATTTATGATGTCAATTTACAGTAGTTTTTGCGGTTTTCCCCGTCAGATACTCGGATATTGTCTCTGGAGCAGGCGCAGCCAATCTGATTGGGAATGAATTTTACTATGTTCTTTTCCAACTATCAACGAACGCCAATCAATCAATTCGCCAAGCACTCTTCATTACTATTAGGGTTTTTTTCCGAAAAAAATATACTTTTTGTGTGCATTTTTTGTTCTCCTTTTGGATTGCAGATCCGCACGAGCGTAGCCGCCAAAAATCGGTGGGCGATCAATCAAAACGAACTCAATATTTTGCAATTCCAACAATTGCACGGCCCTCAGAGGACGTGGGCCATGGGCATGGACAAGCGACTGGCATCTGCAAGGTTGATTGAGGATGCTCAGATCGTTGTACACCTACTACGAACACGGGGCACTTCACTTCACTCCACATCATTTCAGTACAGTTCATCATTCATACGAGGCCATACCATTCAGGGATATGCCATCCATTCATCACGGTCAGGCAGAGATTTGCTCGTCCACAGAATAACAGAGACGACCCAGTGTCAGCACTTGACAGCTGACCAGGACCCGAGCCAGCCCGGGCCCGTTAGGTAAACATAAATTTACCGGTTATTATTAGCACCTTTCAATCATAATTGCACCATAGGAGTTGCCCAACTCCGGCACAGACCCAGACCCAGGGCCAGGCCCAGTTCAATTTCCAACTTCCTACCGTTCCTTTGACCAAATCCTTTCATCTAAATCTACATTTACATTTCCATTTACAAAGGTCAGTCAGCGTCAGCCAGCATGGAGATGATCAGTGTGAAAAGGCTTTTCAGCCAGCTTCGGGCCTGGCTCTGACTGGGTCAATGGGCTACCGGTAGCATTGTGTGCCTTCTCTTCTGGAGAACTCCCTGCCCATTGTCGCAGTATCGCATTGTCGCACTCTCGCACGTTTCAATTTGCATTTGACTTCCCGGCCTGGCCCTGCCGTGGGCGAGCCAAACCACTTATGTTTCCTAACTTCTCGCCGGGAGTGCTGCAGTTCTCCGCTCTTCGTTCTCTGCGGCTCAATGGCTCAGTTTGCTAGGCGGATCAAGGCTCGGGCCGCTCCTGGATCCTCTTCTCTGACGGTCTTTGCTTTCCGGCTCGGAGGGAGCGTGCCGGGGCCGACAATTGTTACAGATTTGCACACATTTCTTTGCACTCGCTTGCACAAATCTTTCTATCCTAAGACGATTTCCTCTTGTAAATCTGTTATAAGCGGCCAAGAATGTCACACGGCCAATTGAATAATTCGACAATTGAATGCTGTCGAATTTCTTTGAATTTTCCTTAAATTATCATTCCAAAACCAAATCGCAAGCACAGCCGAATATATGCAAAGAATGGATGTATTTTAGTAAATATAATACATATCTATGTATGTGTATATTTTTTGTGTATTAAGTTTCAAATAAAATCTTTAATGTATAGTGTGCTATATAAATACATATGTACATACATATGTACATATATGTATGTATATCTATTTATTGATTTTCTATTTATTAACCTCCAATATATAATGGAAACTACGATATATTGTGTACCCAGTAGTCGGTAGGTTAGTGTAGTTTCGGGAGGAATACAATTGGTTTGTTTATTTTCCAAACAGAACAACACAGTACAGGGTATCTGTTGGATGTGGGTTGGCATACCTTAACTCGGTCGCTCCACTTCCAGCGCCCTCGAAAGTGTTGTAAGCCCGGCAATGGCAATCCGCCTAATCCTGGGCAGGTAAGTAAAATACTGCTGTACTTGGACGGTTGGTTGGATGGTTGTCGGTAGCCAACGGATCAGCCAGCACGACTGTGACATTGTTTGAAGGCGAATGTCCGTTAATAATAGAACGATTACCCGACGAGGTCAACACTTTGCACACAAACAGACAGTCAGATTGAGGGATAAAGAATATCCATACATATGTACATATGTATATGTATGTATGCAGAAACTATCTGCATGACGATGGATGTGAGCGCCCGCATGGATATTCAAATTGAAAAACGCCGCAGGACACACGGGACAAAGACAAAGGCTTGTTCTCGTTCTTGTTCCCGTCCAATGGCCAGTTGTCAGCAATTGAATGAACTGTTCTACAAGCGGATTATTGGATTTGAGGTTAAGTGCGTTCTCAGTGATTGCAACTTAAACGAAACGAAATTGAAATTTTCCGAGGATTTCCACAACTGTTTTGACTTTGCAAATACTGCCGCTCTTCTTGTTCTTGTCCCTGTTCCTGCTCCCGTTCCTGTTCCCGTTCCCCTAAGCTGAGGCGAGACGGCGACAAAAAACGCGTCCGAAACACACTCGGTGGGCGGGGCCAACGAAGACCGCCATTGCTCGACCGTGCAGCTGTTCTCACGCGTGCACACACGCGCGAACACACACACACACACGGATGCATGGCTCTCTCGTCTGCATGTGCAAGCGAGAGGGAAGACCAGCTGCCGTGGCATGCCCCAAGCAGCGGTGAGGAGTGGGGCACTAGCCGCGTGCGCCAAGGAAGTTTGTGGTTGTGTGGGAGAGCTGATCATGCATCAAGTGGCAGTGGCAGTGGCCGCAGCGAGCAATGGGAAGGGAAGCAGGACAATGCATCTCCGGGGCCCGGTTTGGGGTTGCTTTGGCGGCGAGCCTTTTAATGGACGACGCTACGTCGGCGTGGCCACTGCGCGCGGTTTCTGCGGCGTTGTGTCACGGGACAAACGTTAATCGATATCTGTGTGCCGGAGCCTGTGTCCGACATCCTTTTGTTGCCGCGCCACTCCATTGTGCCTCCTGGTTCCCAAAAAGAGCAGCGTTCGCGTCGCATCTTGGCGCGCTAGCCGCAGAAATTGGTCGAGTGCACTCGCTCGAAAAACTGATTTGATTTATGTCTTCGCATTTGAGTGCCGCCTCCCCTCGTTGTCCTCCTGAGTGTGGTTTGATTTGAGCCCGGGCGAAGGACGCGAAGCGAAGCACTGATTCAGCCGCCATTCACACCCATATCGGCGACAGATCGTCCAGATTCTGGGTGCCCCTGCGACGCCCACCCAAGCGCCTCTTGATGCCTCCTTTCGGCTGCTGCTCTGGGGGCTCTTGCGTAATTAATTGGAATTTAGGAGCTCGTAATATGGACCATTGGTAAAACTTGAATAATGGAAACAAAATCGTATCTTTAATTAACTCATTTATATATTAATTCTCCTCCTTATCCACAAATCCTTAATACTTAATAATACTTAATTAAAAAAAAATAGTTAACTATTTTGAACTATTATTAGTAAATCGATATTTATCATTTGACATTTAGTACAATGTCCTTTTTTGGCAATAACAGCTGTGTATCGTCTTGGCATGGAATCAATCAAGTCCTGGCATCGTATTAGGACCAGGACCCTTTAATTTATATCCAAAGTGATCCGATAGTGGCTAGCTTGGAAGTAGCAACCGCCTTCTTAACGCAGGACCACAGATTTTTGATAGGATCAGGTCAGGTGACTGAGCAGGCCACTCCAAAACGTTCACACAGTTTGCCCTGAACCATTCCTTTGCTTTCTTGCTGGTGTGTTTGGGGTCATAAACCTGTTGAAAGATCCATACGAACGGACTTTCATATTCTGCAAAGGGTAGCATTACTGTCTCCATGATATTCACCTACATGTGCTAATCCATGATGGTTTTTATCCAACCTAGTGTACCTACTCCATAGTGGAAAAAGCAGGCCCATACCATTACACTACAGCCTCCATGCTTATCGGTTTTTGTGGTGTACTAAAGTTTGTATTCTACTTTCCTTGGAACTCTAACTTATGATGGAGATCCTTTTACACCAAACATAACCAATTTGGACTCATCTGACCATAGAATAATCGTCCATTGTTGGGATTTCCGATTTGCTTGAACACTGGTTGACCTCATGTGCTTAGTAATATGTGTCGCGCTTAAAAGTGGTACCTTTCTTGGGCTGCAGACTTTTATATTTTATTGGCTAAGATACACGTATGTATGTATGTACTAACTTTTTGATCCATCGATCCATTGATTATTATTAACTTTTATGACAGAAACAATGAAATCTTAGTCAAAACTAATGAATACGTGCCTTTTACAAAGACAATTTTGAGAAATATAGAAGCTTTACTAAGAAAATGGCTAGTGGTGCTATTTTTTTTTTCGCCATATTTTTTTTTCGCCGTACTTTTTCTTAAAATCCTAAAAAAAAATATATAAACAGAAATTTGAAGAACGGTAACGCAGTTTTTGTTTATTGGGAATACTAAGCAATATAAAAAAAATCAAACTTTAAAGAAATCGTAACATGATTCGCATTTTTTTCTATCACGAACAAAATGTATAGTAGTGGTGCTATTGTTTTTTTTCGCAGCTATACATAGTTTGATTGTGCCTCTTCCTGACTGTGAGTGTTAGTACAGTCGAAAAAAGATTTCAAGAAGGCGAAAATATTTCATGGCTTCACAGCTCCCCAAAATGTACATACATATGTATGTACAAATGTATATGTATTGGAAGAATATAAAGTAATTGGATAAATCTAATGGAGCTAAAGTATCTTAGTTTCCGAATTCAGTGCACTCTTCACTTCCCAGAGAATACAGAGGTGCCACAATCGCAGTTCCCAGCGTAACCCGTAAGCCTACTGCAGGTCATTAGAAACAAAGTGGAAATCATTTGGATTAAGTACTTTCGCATTGTTCCCTTGACGCTAATGAATGCAGCGGTTGCATTACGGGCTGGCTTGGGTTGGCTTGGATTGGGTTGGGTTAGGTAGAGGCTTTGATGCGTAGGTGGTTTTAATGCCTGCCATAAAGAGTGGCCCGGAGAGGAGATTTCATTCACGACTTGGAACGCGGCGGCCCGATGGATTCATATTCATTCATAAACAGGGATTGCCAGGATTCGGATAGGTGTTTACATGGGATCAGGTAGGTAGGATCTACGGTGAGGTGAGCTGAGGGGTGGTGAGGCTGTAAAAGCTTATTTGCGTAGGCTGGCACTTAGTCTTGCAGCCGCCTTGGTTTGCTATGTGCTCGCTGGGCCTTTCCCCCAGAGGTTCTTTAAGTAATGAGCGATGGAATTTCCACGCATTCGTCTCGGGGCCCGAATCTCGCGGCCGAGGCGTCGACGCCATAAACGGCAACCTACCTAGGACAATGCGGCACTCGTAACTGGCAGAAAGGAAGTTATAAAATAATTAAACTTGGCCACCGCCGTGCCACCGCTCGGCCAGTGCCAGAGATTTCATTCATGGAAAGTCTGCAGCCGGAGCCGCCATCGCCATGCATAATTAGAGCAAACAGTTCAGATAAGCATGGGGCGTCACATTCATATTTCGATTAATTAGGAAATTTTACACGCATCCGCTAGCTGCTTACACACATGGAGGAGGTGCGGCCCTAGACGGCGACACGACGTGCTCGGGGAAAACACATACTTACTTGAATCCTAACCAAACTTTGGCTTGAAATCGCAACTTGGGAACAGTCGCACACATCGCCTGTTTGTCTTCCTCGCCGTCAGAGATTAGACCCTGAGAGATCGATAGCCATACCAACCGCATATGCATACGCCAGTTGGATCGCATGTCGTGTTTTAGCCAAGATTACCGTCCGACTGACTCAATCCGCGATCAGATCAGATCGGATCAGTTGACTATGAATAGGATAAGTACGCCAGACTTTCGGTCCCCGCTTAGATAGTGGATCACTCCACGCGATGGACTAGGTGTGATCTTTATTGATCTCCATGATCAGGTATTGATCAGACGGCGATTTGCCCGCACAAACTTTGCTCAAACTTACACTCGTCGATTATCCGAGATTATCTCTTAAGATAATCCGACAAGCGTTAGTATGCACATGTCATAGCCAAGTTTTAGTTGTAGATAAAGGCAGTCGAGACCTGATGCCTACATAAGTATATGTATCAGGCCTCGATCCCGCCGTTAAGGTTTCAGGCTCTCTTTAAAGAATTTACATTTAAATAAAGCAACAAGCATATCGAAGGAATCAAACTGTTAAAATGTTTAAGAATAGGATCCTACTTTGGTGGTTCTTTAGGGTGGACTTCTTCTTACATCCTGTGGCGGGTTTTTCTAATGTCTTTATAAAACTATTGATAGAAGATGAACTCTTCCCAAGATTGGTGCTAATTGCGTTCACAGTAATTTTATCTGACAGCAAAGCCAGTATGCCTAATTGTGTTGCTTTTCGATTTGTAAAACGAGGCGTTAATTGACAGCAATTGAATGTATCTATACAATAAGACTGTTTCCCGACTGACTTGTATGATTATGAATTCGCGACATCGGTTTAAAGTTGGCTGTTTATTTGTATAACCCAATGCCTATTCACATTTATAAAAATATATACTATTATCCAATTTCTGAACATAAAGATTCGACAAATATACATATGTACATACATATGTGTATATGTACACATATATTTCATGCCAAAGCAAGCCCCCTATTCTTCCTAAAAATGTCTATAAAAAGCATTAAACTTTTCGAATGTACATAAGTTATTTTATGGAATCAGACAGGCTTCTCCTGTTTGCTATTTTGTGAAGCAGAGCAGTCTTTATCCTGGTTAAAAATAGGTTTGTTCTGGATTCTAACATAACCATTAACCTTCAAAGAACAGCAAAATGTGTAATATTTATTTGCAATGAAAGTTGAGGGTACAGTTCTTTTTTTTCATACATACATATATCAGAAACATCTCCATCGGTTATATATCCATTGTTCCGCTTATCTGTTCCAATTAATCTAGTCCTAGAATTCAGAATGCCGAATTCGAAATCCCGCCAGGCAAACGCCCTCCGCCGGCACTAAAAAAGTTGCCACAGGCGACCCCCTCCCCCCACAGGTCCATCCCCAAATAATAAAGTTTAGGCAAACTGTACCGCTCCGCACTACATGCTCAAACCTCTTCTCTTCTCCTCGGCCTCGGTCTCAAGCCCCCAGGAAAATGCGGCGACCGGGCTCTTATGTATCTGTGAATTCTTCGCCCTTAGCCCACACTTTGCATATTTGGGCGGAATCAGCCACCCCTAGGAGCAAAGCACTTAATTCAATAATAAATTGCCACCACAAGAGGCGGCGAATCATTCGCTGGAGCAGAGCAGGGCAGGGCAGGGCAGAGCAGAGTCAGGAAGCGCGCAGATAACCAAGACACGAACTTAGCACAATCACCGAAGGGGGGAGAAACAGAACATAGAGCACAGCACAGAGCACAGTCAACGCAACGCAACTGAACTCAAGTCAAGTCGAAGCCAAGCCCAGTCGTGCCTCACGGGATTGGAATTGGGAGTGGGGTCGTAATGGGGTGGGAAAGGGAGAGGCTGTGGGTTTGCGGTGGGTAAGCGTAAAATTCATAATCGTGAATGCTTCACTTAAAGTTGCGCCCAAATCCGAAAGCGACCCCGCAGGGAATCGCCGAACAAAAATAAATATATGTACATGTATAGACGACTGTGTTCCACAAGCGGGAAGGGGCATTGAAAACGAAAGTCAAGGAAGCTGCCATTCCGCGAGACGGCTAGGCTCGGCTCGGCTCGGCTCGAAAAGTACGCAGGACTCGGCTCACTACGGTACATACATATAGTACAGTACGTAGTACATTATGTACTAGGAGTATCCTGCATAGCTGTGTGTGTGCCACTGTGCGTGAGCGGCCATATTGTTGTGTTGGGCGAAAACCACCCTGAAGCGTGCCTCTCGCTCTCACAGAGAGACAGACAGACAACAAATCGATGAATGAAGCGACTCTGTGTGTGCGCTCCGCTTGTGCGTGTGTGTGCGTGCCTGCGTGTGCGTGTGTAGGTAGACCGCTAAGTAGGCCCGTGGGCAGAGCAGAGTCCTGGCTTGCTCAATGAACGAGAAATCTCTTTAAATGGTGCGTCGCTCGGCCAGGAGAGCTCAGTTCGAGTTGAGATCTTGCAGCGCACGCACAGCTCCAGCTCCGGCCCCGTTCATTTCCAGAAAAAGTGTTCCCAACCAAGAAAAGTGAAGTTCCCGTGAGCCATTGACAGAGAGATTTGTACTCGACCACAATCGCACCGCATCGAAATGTCGACTATTAACCTGCACCCCCCGCAAACGTACTCGCGCCTGTTCCGTCCCTGGGATACGCAGAGACAGGCGCCCGCCCCACCAGCCAGAACGGTGAAGAACGAGCCCGAAACGGTCACCATCAAAACGGAGCTGCCCAGCAGCAGTTTCGGCCACGACAGTGACCGTGACTGCTCTTCCTCGTCAAACAGCAGCAGCAGCAGCAGTAGTAGCAGCAAGTCCAGCTACGATGATGGATACACCCGCACCTCCACCCCCCTGCTGGATGTTACGCCACAGCCCGTCTTCCCGCATCCCTCGTGCTCCTCCTCAGCCTCCCCGACTGTGGCGCCATCCCAGCAGATGTCGCCACAGCAGTCGCCCTTCATGCCCGCGGCCAGCGATCTGTACTATGCGGCTGCCGCAGCAGCTGCTGCCGCCGCTGCAAGCACTCCCGCCGGTGCCGCTGCTGCCGGATTCGGCATGGATCCGTTCACGTTGGGTTTAATGGAACAGGAGTACGCCCGGGTGATGGCCGAGGACGCCCAGCTGAAGGCCCTGAACGCCCGCAAACAGCGCCCAAAGAAGTTCAAGTGCCCACACTGCGACGTGGCCTTCTCCAACAACGGCCAGCTCAAGGGACACATTCGTATCCATACCGGTAAGTCGAGCACAAGTCCCTACCCAAGCGTGTGGCATGTCGTACTCACACATCCTATTTTCCCTCCATCTTCCAGGTGAACGCCCCTTTAAGTGCGACGTAGACACCTGCGGAAAGACCTTCACTCGCAACGAGGAATTGACACGCCACAAGCGTATCCACACTGGACTGCGTCCGTATCCGTGCAGCGCATGCGGAAAGAAGTTCGGTCGCCGGGATCACCTGAAGAAGCACATGAAGACGCATATGCCGCAGGAACGCCAGCTGGGTCCGGCCATCTTCGTGCCAATGTATCCATATCTCTATGGCTACTGAAGAGATCCGATCTAATCGTCGCCCCAGCGATCTGTGAAGCGCTTGCACGCTTTAAAAACGCTACAAGGCCCATAGCCCAAAAGCATATGGCACATAGCCACCGATACCGATACCGATTCCGATGCCAACGACAACGATAAAAATCTACATATACATATATATAGATAACCAATAACTCAATGCCGGCCAATACTCAATTTTCCATCTCGGATAGATCTACCTCAAGCCGTACCTGGCGCAATCTAGCGCACTCACTAACCGCTAACAACTTCAGAGCCTCGGATCCGAACCCCTACGAGAGAGAGAAAGGGAAAGGGAAAGAGAGAAGAGAGCCCTCGACGATATATGCAAATATTGAGATATTTATTTTTTAACTCATATTTACACAACCAGCTACGTGACGAGTTAGGAGCGGAAAGAAAACCCAGCATTTGTGTAAATACCTCCTTAAGTGATCCTTCCTCATATGCTAAGCGATTAAGAGATTTAAGAGATAGATAGATATACCTGTATACACACAATCTTTATTAGATCTAAGCAGATTTTTCACATTTTTATATGCTGAATGCGGTTACTAGCAATATACGATTTATACCTAGATATAGAATCATAGTTAAATATTCAGAGTTGCATTATACGATTTATGTTTACACCATGAAATACACATTTTGAAAATCACAATTTACAACTTCGTTTTCTCGATGTAATCACCTAAGTGATTTCGCTGGAAACGAATGGCATCCTTTCCGACATTCCGCAATTCCGCCATTTTGTGTGCATATTAATGATTGTTTCTGTCACTTCCCGCTAACCACTAACCATATCATTTAAAAATCGGCCAAGTCATCCCGGCAACATCAAAGCGAAACCTGCTAATGCATTCATCCTCGCCACCAAAGGGTTTGAATGCACAAGTCATTTGGGCAAAATCTGCAAAAATTCCATTCATGAAAGTGCAGAATAATCCACTCGGCTAGGCGGGGCCAGAACGGCTGAAAATCCGGCTGCCTCCCCCTCCCTCTCTACAATCCGTTCACTGTGCAAAGAATGCGAATTAAAAAGTAACGATTTCAGATCGCAGAGCAATCATCTCGCACAGTTTCCCACAGTCCCCCGCAGATCCCAAGCCAATTGTCCAATCGGCTTGCCATTACTCACCTGACAGCTTGCGTCATTCACAAGGACAATGGGGTGGGCCACCTGAGCCATGAAACTGTGTGCAGCAGGGCAGACACTCAGTCTGCAAGAAGTCGAAAGGACACTTACTCGTATTTGTGGAATTTGTTATGCGAACAAGCGATCGATCCATCGATCCCTGGTCACTATCAATGTGACTTCCACGAGCAGACAAAAGATCAATTTCTGAAATGGGAACCGTAGCAGACCGGTGGGCAACGGCAACGGCAACGGCAACAGTGAACGAGTCTCAACCTTTTCCAGGACAATGGCAAATACGGTCGCTTGATAGGGGCGTGCAGTTCTTACAATTACCTGTCCCCTACCTGCCTGTCCTCCCAGATCCTGAGAAGATTCTCTTCGCCGGCAGACAGTGCGTCGTCGTCTTCATCGCACAAGTGGAACAATGATAGTACATACAATAAAGTGTCCCTTTGATTCGAATAATTCGAATTCGGACCATTGCAGCAGACACGACGACTGCACCCTGGGCACTTGGCCGAATACTCAAGAGCCGCGACAGTGTCTTGGAAACAAGTTCAAACACACATTTCTCTACGTGAAAATCTATCTAACGCTCAGCTCAGTACTTTGAGTCATTTTTTAGGCATTGTTGCGTAATTGCCAGCAATTAATTAAAGGAGAGACCGGTGTGGGAATCATGCATGAATTCCCAAATGATATATGTCGATCACATCTGACAAGTGTTGAGTAATGCGAAGACTGTTGAAAAATATGTCCACAAAAGCAACAATCTGTAAAATAAACAAAGATACATGCCCTGATGAGAACTACTTTCATTTCGGATCAAACTGTGCACCAAACATTGCCGCAGCGAATGTTCTTTAAGAGAACAGATTCGTAGTTATACGTGGAATCTAAGCAATGTCCTTCTTATTAGAAATGACCGACGGTATATCATTTCGCTCCGAAGGGTGTAGTCCTCAGAAACCGACCCCATTAAGTTTGCGCATATGTACTTTTCGTGCCTTGTTGGCTCCCTGGACTCCTTTTGTGGCGTGCAGTTCTGTTGAGAGCATAACCATCGTTGATGATCTTGGTGTGGTGTTAGACAATAACCTAAAGTTTTCCAAACATATTTCTACTACAATAAAAAATGCCATGTGCTTATACCGACACTTAAATAACGAACATATATATTGCCTGTTCGTCCGATTTTAGAATATGATACGTCCCTTGTGTACGGTGCTTTGCACTGCCTTCAAATATGACATAGCCATCGTACACTAACAGATTAGGTTGTAGGCCTGGTTGAGTAGTTCTATATGTATATACATGCCTCAATATTTTATTTTTAATTAAGATACTGTTTTGTAGGGCACATGCGCACTTTAATAACACTAGTCAACACGACATTTCTGCTGTGGCCCTAAATGACTTATTCTGATAGATTTTGAGATTTTAAATATTTTAAAGAATTATGGTTCTTCTTTATAGTTTAGTTTTTTTTTAATTTTAAAACATTTGGTATTTTTTCAGAGGTAGTGCGTCTATTCTTCACATAGCTTTAGTTTCTAATAACTGGTTGTATTGAACTTTGCAGTTTTAAAAAGCTGAAAAAATGCAGCTTTAAGTCCGACCCAGACAATATGTACATATGTAGCTGCAGCTTAACTTCTGGATAAGATTTCACATTTCAGAAGTTTTTGCGGTATTTTTTCCCTAAATTTTGATTTTTGAAAACTCAGGAAAATTTGATATACAAATATTTCTTGGCTAACATTTTTGGTTTTAGATAGACACATTAATTAGACGTCGTTCTTAGGGATCGATGGATAAACGGCTAAGTTGCAGCCGATTGACTAAACCTTCACCAAATAAAAAGTTAAGTTTTGTTGAGTAGTGTAATTACCACTCGGCATTCTACAAGGACTATATCTAAGAATAATAGATGTACAGCCTTTCATATTTTGTATGTCATTTTAATTATTTGTGATAAGATTTTTTGTAATACTTTATTTATTACAGTTACAAAATAAGCTACTTGACATTCAAATCGTTCAAAGAATATAAATATGCAAGTGCATTTCACTATTTCTGATTTTATTGCTTGTGAATGTTGTAAAATTGAATATATTTTCAGCCTCGTTTTCCAGATTTAATTTAATTCTGACAAATTAATAAGAATTCGAGCATAAGATTTACAATTGCTTTATACTTGAGATGAAACCCTTTTAGTTCAAAAATACACAAACTGAAATTGTTAACAGTACAAACAAATAGGACAAAAAGTAGAAGAATTTCGAATACCAAGGATATAAATATCCATGTCAAAATCTCATTTTATCTGAATATTTGAATATCTATATAACAGCGAGATGACTTTTGCGACCTCCGCGAAGAATCTTTTGGCGAGGTTTAGCCACTTTTCAAACGAAATTTTTTTTGTGCTTCTGAACCGGAGACAAGCAAAATATAGCAAAGACCAAAGCAATAGACTTTATGGGGTGAACGTGCACCAAACAACTTACGGTTATTTGTAAATTCATGGCTGGAATGGCAAGATCCCTTTATCCAACCGCACTGAAATGGTTCGCTCGTTGAATGAAGTCCAATACAGAGGTCATCATCAATGAAAAAATTCTATTTTGTGAAGAGATACAACACCTGGGGTGCTTGTGGGTCCATTCATAAACCGGATCTTAAAATGTAGTTTTGAGAGCTTCGGAAATATTAATTTTAAATGTTCGCAAAATATCCAATCAAGTTATCTTAAGGCACTTTTTTTGCAAGGATCTCGAAGAATTCAATAGGATCTGAATTATATAATATTTCGCTTATTGCAAACCACTATTCTCGTCGAACTCTGAGCGTGTTTCCAGCTACAACCAGGAAGAGTTCTCAGAACCTATCATTGAAACCTATGAGAGTACAAATCAAAATAGTTTGCACTATAAAAGTGCCCAGCATCACATTGTTCCGCCAACAATATAAGACAGAAGAAAGAAGTTACTTCCTAACGTGAAAGTAGTTCGGCAATCAATAACCCACCGACGTCCCGTGACAATTGCCATGTAGGAGGCACTGGCCCTATCCGATCTGCCATTCATGACCACAAAAAGGCCAAACAAGAGTCGTCGGGTGGTCCGTCCTCAGAATATTTCGCAACGAGGTAATTGCCAACGACTACCAAAAAGAGGTCCTCTCCTCTGTCTCTTGCTCTCTTGGACGCCTCTAGGGGGCCACCCAGAGTGCCGAGAGTGAGAAATTGAAATGTCTTTTGAGCCACTAATAGAGAAGTATACGGCCCAGAATTTCGCAATGCAACAATAGCTGGGCCCAAAGGCAATTGAATGAAGAACAGTGCAGTGCGAAAACGCAATGAAATGAGCATCGAGTGAACGAAATAAAAAATGGAGTCGGCCGTCTTAGTGGGTAAATACGCGTGGTGTTGTTGGTGTTGAATGGGTCTGGCTGCTACCTTTTTTCCCAGCGCCAGTTCTGGGCCAGGAGTCGGTGGGTGCGGTGCGACGACTGTTTTCAACCCCTCGCCAGCAGCAACCCAACCCTCATCCCTTATTCACGCACACATATAGAAGGGCAGAGGGAGAATGATAGTGAGAGGAACGAAAGAGATAGAGAGAGAGAGAGTGAGAGAGAGAGGGAACACACCCAGCGGTTGGCAGGGGGTAGTAACCGGGGCTGACGTTTTATACAAAGTGTCAGGATCCATTTAATTGTGAAATTTATTGGCCAGCAGCAGCAGCAGCAGCAACAAAAACAGAAACAGAAACAACAGCCAGAACAGGAGACAGTTTGTCTGGCCCTCTTGTTGGCTTTCTTTCGGGCTATTCGTCTAGTATGTTCTGCGGTTTCTGGAAATGCTTTTATACATATGTACATATGTATACGGTTTATGTATGTACGTAGAGAACTGGAACAGAGCCCACGACGATAAGGTCAGACCTGGCTATAAAAAACTATAGATCGTGTAAACAAACGGATTTACTTCGTCCCGGCGTAAGGTGCCACAGTTGTTCGAGGCCCGCCACGTACAAGAGAAGCGTGGTGTGTGGTGTATGGTGTGGCTAGCATGTTGGTATTTCTATTGATAAGTCCCCTCGCTCGATTATGAGACTTTCCAGTTAATTATATTTGTACAGGCTGGGTTGAGGACTGTTGGTGTTGCACAAGATTTCCAGTTTAGTTTATCATCCGGGCGGCTTTGGCGGTATTACTCGTATTTTCCAAGGGTCGCTTGGCAAATCCTAGGCGGAAAAGTGGGTATGGCCCGACACACGCTAAACGATGCCTTTATCTGCATAAACACTCTTAATAAGTCGATTGTCCGCTTCCTAATCTTGCTCCGGACTCAGGACCTAATGAGCATCTCCTTCCATTATCTTGTCATGCAAATGCATGCAATTTCTGGTCTAATCCTAACGCCGCGACTTGCATAATGTCTTCCTGTACACACACAGGACTCACGGAGAGTGCGTCACATGGTTTGCCCAAGTCCTTACATATGGCATCAGTCGTCCTAAGCTGTTTGTCCAGATAAAACCACAGACACACACAGTCGGCGATGGAAGCGTAAGAAAATGGATACTCCATTAATGAAAATGGTATGTGTTTAAGAATCTCAGCTTTCCAGCCCGATGTCCTGTGGGCAGTGTTCGCATACCCCGACCGAACCTCAATCATCATTATTATGCAATTGAATTTATGATCAAATCGAACACCAACCAAAACAAACCCCGTGCAGCGCCCAGCTGGGAGACAAGCCCAAAAGGCAAACAGTAGGTGGTGCCGGAAGTGCCGCACAATGCCACAACGGACGGGCGACTTTTTGTGCAGTTTTCCCATCAACATGAGACCAATAAACTAATCAAAACTAATGATGACATAATTGGCTCGATTGGGTCCTAGAGAGAGCAGTCCCAGCAACAGCAGCAATGGCAGCAGCAGCAGCAGAAGGTGCAGAGTCCTGTGCGGGTCATAGAATGGAATAGGAAGTGCCTGCCGCAGATCAACACAAAGCCACAAAAATCGATCTTTGTCCCGGCAAGGAAACAGCCATCAGTCAGAGGCGCTCACAAAGACGAATATGTATACGTTAAAATAAAAAAGATAATTGATTTCTTTGCAAAATTCAATGCGATGACACCAAGATTTTGCTGCTCGCCGTGTGGTCTTGGTCTCGAGCCTGTGCTGCAATTAGCTGGAACCAACATATAATGGAGGGAAATGTTGTGACATTTGGAAAAGGCAAAATTCTTAAGCAATTCATCAAAACGTAGCCACATGGACTGCTTTCTTCGTATAATTGACTCTTTCTACAGGGACTTTTCCTTGCGGATGTTGCCCGCAGCGTAGCGTGTGCTACTGCCCTGCAAAGCAAGGCACATTTCCCCCGGGGTCGTCTTAAAAAGTTAACAGCCAACACCCTGAACTGATATATCAATTAGGAAACAACGAGCGTGTGTTTTGTATTTCTTAACAATGACTGTTGCTGTATTTGTATGCACATAAAAAATGCTTGGCAGCATATGTACATTTGTAAATATGTACATAAATACGTACAAGGTATCGAAAGCAGAGTATGTAAAGGTCATTCGAGTATATAAAAAGGGAGTATAGTATACATATATAGGTAGGCGTAAAAGTATATAGAGATAATATGCTGGTAAAATGCTTTGTTCCATCAAGTTTGTTCATGCAATTAAAGATGCTTTTCCGACGTCAGCCGATCGCTGAAATACCTTGGCTTTCACGTATGTTTTGGGATGTATAAATATTCGATAAATATATATAAATATATGTTGGTGTAGGTATGTGTGTGAGCCTTCTTCTTGGCAAGCAAAGGCGTTAAGTAAGGCACAAGCATTTGAGCCACTGAGATTACTTGGTGCTCGCTACTCCTCCCCATATTCGAGTAGATTATTTGAGGTCTATTTAGGACTGCTTACGGATGCCTATACTTCCCTAGTACAGCATAATGGCGGCCTGATGCTTGTCCTTGCTTTCCGGGTCCAAGCGGAGGCGCCGATCGCTGTTCTCACGGCGTCTGGCATACAGAAGAATGGTTATGTTAAGCATAACCACAATGGTGGAGATCACGACCAAGTAGAAGCAGTAGCCCAGAGATGCCAGCCCAGTGCTATACCAGTGCTGCTGCTGGTGCTCGGTGAGAAGCACGTTGTGTATGAGATACTGGTAGAACTGCACTAGCCATGCAACAAAGGCCACAACCTGTGCTCCTGCGGCTGACATATTGGCAGTTAGGAGCAGAACCATGGTGCCGCCTCTTTTGGCTGCCGAGGCAGACTTTAGGACAGCAGCAATGGCAGCCACGGCACAGGCCAAGAGGCCAAATCCAGTGCCCAAAGTCGTAAGAAGCCACAGCCAAAAGCTCGTGTCGCCGTTCTCAGTTCGAATGAAGGTGTAAACTAGAATGCAAATGGACCATTCAATTATTTATGGGTTTTTTTTAAAATGTACGCAGGCTCACCATCAACCGGATAGGTCCGAACTCCAAATCCGAGGTCAAGGTGCTGGTTTCCATAGAAGAGGCCAAAATTGACATTGCCCTTAGCCTCTGAATGAGTGTTTCGTCGTGGGCTGGCTCGTACCCAATGGTTTGTGGTCATGCTAACAAGTAGCAGGCCAATAGCCAGACAACTACCAAAAAATGTGGAAAAAACCAACGCACGCGTGCGCATGCTCATCTTGATATAACTTTGATTACCGGGGGCAAGAGCTGATCTGATCGGTTTTCACCATTTAGAAATCTTCAACATGAAAGACTTAAACTGCAACAAAGAAAGTTCGGTATTCAATGCGCCACAAAAGCAAAGGCCTCCTGTAACCTTTTACTCACCCTTTTCGATTTACGGGCCGAACATAAGCGTACTCAAACTCTTTGTTGAATTTTCCTTGATTTATTTTGCGAAATTAATATTTTTGTTATTTGTCTTGTCTTGTTATCTTTTCTCTCTTTCCAGGGCTGGCAGAATTTCAGCGTCATACTAGTCTCGAAAGAAAGATGTGCCAGAAATGGCTAAATAAAAAAATATTTAAGTTTCAAATTAACAATTTATTTCAATAACTAGGAAATTATAATTATTATCTTCATGAACTTCAACAACCTCCCTTCGATAATTGTATTTTGTCTCTTGCTGATATTACTTGTATATGTATAAGTGACATCACTTTTTACAATGCTAAATATAGCAGGAGATAAGCTAAAATGGCATCACTGTGCTGGCGCTACCAGATCGATTCACTTGTATACGATTTACGACTTATTGGGAAAGATAAGGAAGATATCTGGACAGATATAGATATACATAGATATATAAATAATTAACGAATTTCTTCTTAATAATTGTTTAAAAATATTATAGCAAACAGAAGCATTTATATATTGCCCGATAAATTGTGTGCAAATTGTGTTGATATTTTCATGGCAATGACAAATCTGACATCGTGACCATTTATTATATTTTAAATACTTTATGGTATTTCTTGATGCCAAAATTGTGCGAAAGGTACTTTAATTTGTCATGGTATATACTGGTGTTTCTGAAGAACCTAATCGGCGCTTTCATGTTTTCGATTTTTTTACATTATTGTTTTTTTTACATTGTTACATTATTGTTTTCAGAAGTATTTAGACGATTTTCATTGGTTGAAAACAAAAAGTACGTATATATTACGTATATCCGTTACAAAATTAGTTGTAATTATATTAAGTATTTAAGTATTATTAAATATTTTGGTAAATGTTAAATACATGGCCTACCTCTCAGAATTTAACGAAATTTTTTTCCTGGATAGACCCCGATTTATCATGAATTTTGGTAAACAAATTTTGTGGCGGTCGCTTCTAGTTTTTTTTTTTAATATTTAAAGTTTAGAGTTTTTTACGCTAAAAATCGCGCGATTTTTTTTTTTAATTTTTCCTGCGGCGCTATTTTTCATTTATATAATACAGCACAACTACTTTCGTAGTTGCAAGTGATATAGCTCATTATTTACCTCTTCGAAATGAACATCATTATTCATGACGGACACCTTGCTTGGATCATATAAATTACCAAGCGCTTATCCCATTGACCGTTACAATATCTCGCCATAGTGTTGAGACGATTCGCATTCATTGTGGCCAGTTATCCTACTTTATAGCTAGTTTACAGCTACTTTGCAGCTATTTTATTATGTGTAAAATGAAATATAGCTTTAATTTCAAACTAGCTATTTTATAGCTAATATAGGCCTGAAAAACTCTAAACTTTAAATATTAAAAAAAAAACTAGAAGCGACCGCCACAAAATTTTTTTACCAAAATTCATGATAAATCGGGGTCTATCCAGGAAAAAAATTTCGTTAAATTCTGAGAGGTAGTCCATGTATTTAACATTTAC